>JAKTPZ010000046.1:0-23388 GCA_030579215.1 Maudiozyma pseudohumilis
AGTAGGGATCTGGACAACACGGACACCCCTCATGAAGGTGGAAGCGACGAAACCGATCATGTCACCGATGATACCACCACCAATGGCGACGACAACAGTGTCTCTAGTGCACCCCTGGCGCAGCATAAAGTCCTCAATAGACTCCTTGGTCTGTCTGGTCTTGTTAGCCTCACCTGGTTTAGTGACGAAGCGCAGCAAACGAGATCCCTCCGGCAAACTAGCCTCAAACTCGGAGACCAGCTGCTCCCAGTATGGGATTTTCGACAGATTAGAGTCATTGACAACAACGTAGGTTGAGGACTTACAGTCCTTGATGATAGTCTGCACAATGTGCGTGTGTATGTCGTAACCGACATGGATAATTGGCTTGCCCAGGATGGGAACCTTTTCCAGTGGAACAGAAGTGGCCATAGCTAAATGGATATATTTCTGTAATTGACCGTTTAGTGCGGAAGAAACACGACTAGCTATATAAAATTAATGAATTAATTATCCCTATCTGCAGGTTTGTGGAGGGAATATATAGGTGTGGGATATTATATAAGATATATATATTGTGTGCGTGGGGGGGGGATGAAGTTCGTTGGCGTGGGCGTGGGCGTGGGCGTGGGCGTGGGCGCGGGCGTATTGTGTGGGCCGCCTGATGAAAAATTACCGGCAGCGCGCGTAGACAGGAAGCTCCTGTGAGATGAGTCAGTCCAGCGGTGTCAAGGCGGAGAAAAAAACCGAGACACGGCGATCATTACCCGGATAATGTGATTGCACGTGACACATTGTTGAATTTCCCAATGGGGCAATAATATGCCGCTGAATTAAGTGTGAGAGAGAGGGGTGTCTATGCTGCTGCCAGACGTCCAGCGACGGCGCTCCATATAGCCCTAGCTGTCCGCCTGCCGAGGAATTTACCTAGGAGTGGCAGAATGACCCAGTTGAGCGCCTTGGTAAGCTGTGCTAGTGATTCTTCCCACTGGCGCTGGGCTTCCGCGAGCTGTGTGGCGATGGTGTCCTCGCCTGAAAGATCCATGTCGAGGTCTGAGGGGTAATCGCTGTCGGAGTAGTCCATATCGCTGTGTGTCGATGCGGTGTCCGTCATTTGTGATGTTTCTTGAGCGCTGTAGATGGTGATGTTTCTTGAGTGCTGTTGATGGTGCCGTTTCACTCGTTGAAAGTGCTTCACTTTTCATCGCAGTTCGTTCCGGCGGGCCAAACGAGACATGTCGTTGAGAGTGATATGGAAAGAGAGAACTGTATGAGATGTGGGGACTGACACAACACAGGTGAATGGGTTGGAGGGTGTGCTTTGTATATATATACTGCTACGTTGTCGTTCTCTTACGGAAAGAGTATATATAATCATGCCTATCCCTACGATTAGAAAGGAACCAATGGGGGAGAATGCTTGAGCCACCAAAACAGTGTGAAAGAGAATGACCGAGCCACCAAAACAGTGGGAAAGAGGTCTGTCCCCAAATGTGGCGGTGTTGCACTGCTCCCAGTCGTGGCAGTGTTAATAAACTGGGCCTAAAGTGTTGTATTCCTTGTTTATCAGCTACCGTCCAGTAAATCTCCGCAGAACAACAAACAATGGTTCCAGAGTGTTTCCCGTTCGCTTCCCGCGCCAATGTTGCCGTTTGCGAGACGGGTTCATTGAAAATTTCCTGTTGAGCGCGGCAGATCGCCGCTCCGAAAATGAGAACAATGCGATGCTGCTGTTGTGCAGCGTTGCGCTGTGTTTTACTGCTGCGACTGGCAACAGGGTGAATGAACAGCAAGAGAAGTGCCGGAGGAAGATCACTGGTATTAGTAGAAGGCGTGTTTGGGCGTTTGGGCCTTGTTGGTCAGTAATTGAGTATATCACGTGCGCTTGTACTGTGTTTCAAGCTCAGTCCTGCTTGGTTAAACGGTTAGACAAAATAGTAAAACAACTCAAACTTAGTAAAACTACTCGCATGTTGATACAGAGACGGGCCCATAACAGGATCATTGGCCACACGAACGACTAAATCAAGCCGTGCTACTCTTGTGACTAAACACAACCCGGTGCCAATGACCCGGCACCTTCCCAATTTCACTGACCGCAGCACTGCCACAAACAGCCACTGACAAAGAACACTACCAACCCTTAACCCTAGAACACTCCCTTCCCCGCAAACATATCCTCTTCTAGTCCCTCGAAGCACCAGCACAGCACAACAACCACAGGGCCCCCAACAGGGCCTGTCTCCCGCAGTGTTTGTGGCTGTGCGCGCCTGTCGATCTGGCAGCGCCCGGCCGTTCCGCGGAACGCCATCTGCAGTTTCAGTTTTCGGCCGAGACACTGGCACCCCAACAGTTGTGCAGCACTTTCTGCGCACAACTAATAACGACTGCCCCGCCAAGTTGCTCCCTCGGCCGAGATAGACTTGCTTGTTTGAGTCTCGGCCGAGAATATCTCCCTGCGGCCATGTCTGTGGCACAGCCCCCGTTCTCCGGAGACGTCGCTAGAGTAAGCGCAACCTGCGTAGGGAAGAAAGACCGGCAAAAGCAAAAGCAAAACCAAAACCAAAACCAACAGTGATGAGTGCGATGTTTTTTTTGGAAACTTTTGCATGTATATATAAGCCTGTTATCATGTAGATGAGTAGCTATTCACTCTCTTATCTTTGTTGATAGTTGTAATAAAAAAAGGTAGTATATCTAGATACGTATCTGATTATACACTACACACATCTGTTTTATGCTTAGGACTGCTAGAATGTGGTCTTCTCTGAAATCTTCCCTCTGCTCCGAGCAGAAAATGTCTACCGTCGCCCTAGAGTCTACCAGTGGCAACATTGTAACCGATCCAGAACTGAAGTCTCTTCAGGACAAAATTATGGTAAAAGTGAAGGGTGTACTGCCCAGCAGCGTGTCCTCCGACAACAGCATGGTCTCAGACCATTCCGTTAACCAGTGGCATTTCCACAACAGTGCCAAGGGTAAATTACCCGTCGAGACTCCGACACTGCTGGTACACGGCTACGCTGCTTCGTCCATGGCTTTCCACAGGACTTTCCCATTGCTATCCCGCAACATTAGAGATTTGTACGCTATCGACTTACCGGGTAACGGTTTATCTACAACGCCAGAGACCGACCTGCCTAGGCTGCACACTAACAAAATGCAGTTCAACAAGGAATACTCCCAGTTCAAGCTGGGGAAGCGCGTTGACACAGGGCACGAAATGGACACGCTTCACAACTACGAGGACTACTACCTCGACAAGATCGAGCAGTGGCGCACAGAGAACCATATCGATAAATTCAACATCGTTGGTCACTCGTTCGGTGGATACATTTCGTTCAAGTATGCTATAAGGTACCCACAACACATCGTGAACATGGGACTGATCTCTCCACTTGGTATGGAGCGTAACGTGTTTTCATTAAACAACAAATTTAAGGACGGAGAGGAGTATGACGTGACTCAGGAGGACCCTTCGTCCATCTACTACTCGCGTAACTTCAAAGTGCCAACGTTCCTTTTCAACTCTCAACTGAATGCGCTGCGGTGTCTGGGCCCACTAGGAGGTTCGCTGGCCCGCAAGTACATCGACAAAGCATATGCAACCGTCCCTGGTACCGAGTACAAGGACTACCTCTACCACATCTTTTACAACGGCGACAAATTCCCAAAAACCACAATCGCCAACTTCACCAACATGTTTACGCGCAGTCTACTAGCCAAGGACCCCATCCTGGACAACCTACAACACATCAAGGCCAACAAAGTTATGTTGATGTACGGTGACCACGACTGGATGAACGGAGAGGCCGGTTACTCCATGGCCAAGGAGCTGGCAGAATCGTACAACTACAAACCACTCAACGCAGTGGATTTCGTCCAGGTACCAAATGCAGGGCACAACCTTTTCCTAGACAACCCTGACTACTTCTCTAAACAGGTAGTTGCGTTTTTATCGTAGACTCCACAATAGACTTTTACAAGCATGAATGCAATACACAAACAACCTCCCCCGGGGGGGCACATAAACAATGACCAAATACATAACGGCAATCGCATATAATACGCCAGATTGGCTACAGGTATAGTTCAACACTCAACACTCCCGGTGTCCAGAACATACTCAGCACATAGCAAGCACGGATAAGGGATCGCGCACAACCCTGGGTAGTCGCCTGACTAATGGACAGGTCGGCAGCGTGGAGGAATCACACGCAAGTGGCGCACCGCCCTAATAATACCCGGCAGACGCATTCTCCACTTCTCAGCACGACTTGTTTACGCTTTAGTCAACCGCCCCCCAAAGCCACTATCGCACTGCCATTGTTCCCAAGCATGGTCTGCTATTAAAGAGGCTCTATCTATTGTCTTGGCTAGTGCAGTCTGATGCACCCGGCCCTGCTTCACACAGAAAGGTCCGCAGAAGGGCCCTGTATATCGCGGCCGGGCCTTGTCCTCTGTTTTTTTTTCAGCTGCCTACAAGAGCATCGCTTATATAAATATACTTGTAGATACTCAAATAATGGTATTATAATAACTAGCCGGTGCAACGGAAGGCAGTATTAACGCAACTTTTCGGGTAAACTGGGGTGTCTTATATATTTTGTGCTTCTCTCTAGTGTATTGCCATCTTTTTTTTTCCCTTTGTTTGTTAGGAATAAAAGATATACTATACACTTCTCTTTCACAACGCATTAAGTCATGAATCAAAAACCAAGGAGACTGGCATGTGTCTCCTGCCGGAAAAGACGCCGGAAGTGCGACATGCAACAGCCATGTTCAAACTGTGTAAGACTGGATCTCAGCTGTGAGTTCAATAATCAAGATTTGAGACGTAACAGGTACTCTACCGGTTACGTAAAAGCGCTGGAGGCACACATTGCTTTCCTGGAATCGTCACTGAGTGCAGCGAGGTCTGCTAAGGACCCACATCAGCGCGAACTTCTTCTAAACCAGATCCCGCTCGATAATATAGAGACGCCAGATGGCGCGTTGACGTTACAGCCGTTTCCTCCTCCAAGGCCGATGTCTCTAGGGAACGCCCAAGTTGGGTCTTCCGCGAACGATGAATCCGCAAATTCATTGAAGATAGAGGATAATGTCCAGCGCCAGAGCAAGAGTTTGAGCACCACTGATACTCCGCGTGAACGAAGTATAAATTATGTGATATCAAGTAAACCTCCGCCGGAGATATCGCGGTCTGCATCACCTATCCCAACAGTAGGGAGTGGAACGAACAGTATATACCCGACGAACTCGCTCTCGATATCAAATAACAGCAGGAGGAGTGAGCAAAAGAGGATACAGCAGGTAAATTTGAAGAACTTGTCCAGATCGCCGCTCATTCTTAGGTCGTTCTCCTTATTTTTCAAGTGGTTATATCCAGGTCACTATATGTTTATTCACAGGGAGACATTTTTGAGTGCGTTTTTTGGTGATGAGTCTACAAAGGCATACTACTGCTCAGAGGAGCTGATATACGCTATTGCCGCCTTGGGTAGCAAAGCATCTAAACGTAACGAGGAGTTGTACGAACAGTCCGATGTATACTATCACAGGGCCAAGTCCATTGTCCTCAAGAAAATATTTCAACTGGAAGACAAATCGTTGGCAGAATCAACATCATCTTCTAAACTGGCTATCATTCAGACATTACTTTGTCTTGCATTTTATGATATAGGGTCAGGTGAGAATCCGATGGCTTGGTACTTGTCTGGTCTTGCCTTCAGAATCTCCCATGAAATTGGATTACATCTAAATCCAAAAGCATGGAACCACGTGTATGAGGATGAGTTGTCCAAAATTGATATTGAGGTTAGAAGCAGAATATACTGGGGGTGTTACATTGCAGATCATTTGATATCCATCCTTTTTGGACGGTCAACGTCCTTAAGAATGTCCAACTCTACGGTTCCTGAAACAGATGAGTTGCCAGATATCGAAACAGGAATCGAAGATTATATATTCAACCCCGGTGTCAGACTGTGTATGGCGAACCCACTAAAGAAACTTATTATTTTGTCGAGAATTACAGAGATCTTCGCCAAGCGTATATTCATTCAGACCGAAACCATCCAGCAGAGAATCGGATATCTCACCAAGTTTAATTCAGAGGCCATAATATGGAGGAATGACTTGAAGGATGACCTACACTGGGACAAGGAGTCCTTATCTACACTAACCAGTCTGAACATAACAACAGTGTATGTGTGGTTCCATTACTACATCGTTATCATCTCATACAACAAGCCTTTTATATTCGAGTCGCTAAAGTCCAGGAAATTAATAGAGGACTGTATCTCAGAATTACACACTTTGCTCAAAGTATGGCAGGCACAGTTTCACACGTACGAGAGATGCAACCTATACATGGTGTACCTGGCTATTTTATCTATGCAGTGCATGGATGTCGAGTCCATCAGAGACGATTGTTACCGTGACTTCGACGAGTTCTTACAATCTGCCACATTGAACTACGAGGTTGCAAAGAAGTTCATAGAAAGTAACAAGAACAATGAGAATAATATCGAAACAAGCACTGACTTTACTGACTTACTTGGATCTCTCTCTCACGGAACTGACTTTGCATTAGAATACAATTTCGATTTCACGTTGCTGAACGAAATCGATAATCTCATCACAAGCAACAATAATAACAACATTCTTACAGAAGACGCCAAAATCTAACTAGTATATAAACCTACATATATCCTCAATTTATCAAAGAAATATTCGATAAAACTGGAAGCAGGAGCTCTGCACTGGAGCTTTAAGACTAGCTCTCGGTTTTATAGAAGCGATGAGCCAGACCTATGTCGTACCGAAGGGGGGCCTGCCAAAAAATAATAATAGCGAATTCGCTTATGTAATGAGACTATTTGTTCTGTTCATGAAGGTGATATACCATTATCTATCTTTTGGAAGGTAACAAAACACCAGACTAGGATCCAATGGATACTATATAGTGAGTATATTCTAACAACAATGTCCGAAAAGCCAATAATTGAAGAACTTGAGGATCCTGTTATCGCAAAGGCCATTTCCATCTGGGAGAAGGGTGTGTTCAAGGAGCGTGATGGATCAATGTCAGATGCTATTAAATTCTACAGAGAGGCCCTGAAGATATATGATAAAGTAGAACAAGTGTATAGAAAGAAATTGCACGAAGAATGGCTTCTTTTCAAAAAGATGGAGAGCTTGAAACTAGACGCTGAAGATGCAGCATCTAAGGAGCAACAATCTGGCGAAGAAGGCAGCCCTGAAGAGGAGTTGTTGCCTTGTTGGATTTTAGAAATGCTTCCCAATGATGTATTGTTGAAAATCGTTGAACAGGTTGTCTATCAATCAGGCGTTTCATGGGTGAATCTCTCTCTGACATGCACGAAATTTAACGAACTATGTTTCCACAACTCAGCACCTTATCAAACGTTCAAGAACCTTATTTATCCTAAACAGGTCTATGATAATGAACTCGTGAAATTGAATGGTGAAGATACCATAAAAGAATTAGAATCAGTACTTTGGGATACAAACTACGAACTAATGTTGAAAGAGCGACCTTACATTAAGTTTGAAGGTGTCTACATTAGTGTTGTTAACTATCTACGGTATGGTTCCAATGCTGAAGGTTCGTCATCTCTAAACAACCCTGTGCATATGATAACATACTACCGTTACTATCGATTTTATGAGGACGGGATGGTTCTTCGGTTATTAACAACAGATGAACCCACGACAGTAGTGAAACATTTTACAAGGGGAAATAACATCCGGTCAAGTCATTTATGTTCATGGAAACTGTACTTTGACGGAGAAATAAATTATGTCACTATCACTAGAACCAACGAAAAATATACATTTGTTGAAAAGTTGACAATTCGCAACCAAGGGCACAAGAGATTTCAGAGACTAAAATGGATGGAATCTACTGTCGAAGACAAGGAGGGTAGTGTATCTCCTTGTTCTTTGAGGAATGAAAAACCATTCTTCTTTTCGAGAGTGAAATCGTATTCACGAAAGATCGAGGCTAAACATACATGAGGCCAATAGGGCAGGTGGACGTATTTCAATTGGTCATCATCAGGACACCATTATATAACCATCCTGTAATAGGTAGATAGATATGCATTATATATATATAATAGTTATAAAATAACTGGACACAATATCCAGTAATACTAACAAGCGTTATGATAATTTGATGCTTCCATTGTATACCCCTCATATTATATAATTAACGGGAACAATGTTTCGTGCAATCTCCTTATAGGTTCAGCTCCTTCAAGATATGAGAAGCTAACTCCTTATACAACCAAGTATTACCACTTACCTTCTTGAAGTGAACACCGGCTAGACCAACGATCTTAACCTTAACGATATGAATTTCAAATTTAATTGGTGGTCTTTCTTTGGTGTTTACACCAGAACTGTTTGCGTATTCATCTGGTATCTTGTTCATATCTTGGACTCTTGATGTTGTTAGAATATCTTCTTGTTGTCTTTGTTCTTCGATATCTTCAATCGAGGCTGTCGAGATCTCTTGATAGTTGTTGTAACCATGTGTATTTCCTGTAGGAGATGTTACCATCGAGATGCTTCTCTCATGGCGATGTGAGTCAATTGGACTACCAGGGATTGCTTGCTGGTTATATTTGACAGATGTTTGTCTCCTTAGTGAACTCTGTCTGGAAGTTGAGCGGTTTGGCACTTGCAACAACTGCTGTGGTTGTTGTGTGTTATCCGTTTGCTCAATCTTCATAGCATTTGCATTTGATGGATCAGCTGCTGATCTCTGTTCACATTTGAAACCACCCTTAACTTCCTTGAAATCAATATTCATGCTCTTCAGTACGGAGATAATCTTGTACCTAACAATAGGTAACGGTTTGGATGATGTGGTCTGAACAGAAAAGAATCCCTTCAAATACAAGGAACGAGGATAATCAATAGAAGGCATTGACCCGGCAGGTGCTTTGGATGCTTCCTGCAGAATTTGTTCATCAGTCATATCCTTTGGCTCATTGTATGAGTTAAGAGTCAATGCATTATCAATAGAATGTTTAGCCCTAGATGAAGATCTAATAACACTACTATTACTTGGAGTACCGTTTGAGGTGTTTTCAGATTTGTTATCATCACTGGATTCCAAGAATCCATGGTCTTCGATCTCATTTCCTGAAGGAACTGTTGGTACTGGAGGTCTGTTAAATTTGAGAGACTCGCGACGAGAATGACCGACAGATTTGGCCCTGGCACTTGGATGGTACTTTCTCCCCTTAATAACAGTCAATGGTGGCAGTGGATTGTTCTCATCATTCTCCTCCTCAAGGATCTGAGAGTTGTTGCCTTCAATTTTGGTAATATCGGATGTTTTGTCGAGGCTCAACTCTTCCATATCCTTCTCCATTTGTTTCTCACGTTGTTCTTGTAGAATCCGCTCAGCGTTCGTTGGTAATGCAGGAAGATCAGCCCTCTTGTTTTGTTTTTGAGATGCTGAACGCTGTGGTGGTGTAATGACCGTCATAGGGGCACCAGTATCAGGTATAGTAGGGGTTGTAACAATGCTTGGTTTATAATGCGAAGAACCATAAGAAGGCGCCCTTTGGACCGATGGAACATACTCAGAAACAGTACGTGCGTGCGTTTTCTTAATTGGGGCCCTATTGTTGTTTCTGTCCTCTGGAAGGGTCGGTGTATGTATTTGTGGAATAGGTTGTTGAGTGTGCATAGGAGATGGCGACACATTCTGTTGGGCACGGCGCTGTGAGAGTTTTCTGAATATCCCCCCGAAACCGGCGTTCTCCTTCGATTCAATAGGTGACGATGCAACTTGCTGTTGAGCAAAAGTGCCATTATTCAAATTACTACTTTGGCTCGAATTTCTCACCATGTTTCCATTACTGGAATCCTGCCCCATTATATTGTCAAAGGTATCATGGTTGTCAGATACTTTCCTGGTCGTTGGGGATGTATGTGCCTGTTCAGGCATTGACAATTTTGGAGGCACCAGGACTTGTAATGGTACGTTGTCGGCGGTCACTCTTGGAACAGCTGGTAAGGATGACTTAACAGGAGATTTCAATGGAGGCATAGTATAGTTCTGGTGGGTGGATGGAGTGAGCATTGGATTTTGTGTTGCCGCAATATCCTTCATGATAGATGGAGCCTGATCAGTATTCCTGTAACTAGGTTGAGTTGGTGAATTGAGAGCCTGGGTAATATCAGTTGGCTGTGGGTTCTTGAGTTCTGTTGGATTTGAGTGGATACTAACAGGATTCTCGAGTTGGTTGTTAGTGGAAGTTGATTGAGCTTGTTGCATGGCCTTTCTCCTTTGCAATTTGGCCAATTTACGGGCCATCATCTCGGATACTAAATAATACATCGACAATAGAGGGTGGAATGCCTCTGTCGGATCTTCGAAGTTGTTACTTTGGGCATTCGCGTTGGTTCCATTCTTCATTTCGCTGACCAATGACCAATAATAGTTGGATAACTCCACGTAATTGTCTTCAGTTATTATCTTTAATAATATAGATCTTGTGTCGTCAATGTTGTCAACAAATTCTAGACGGAACATTTCCTTAATAACTCCTTCATCGATCAATTCGGGTGTTAGCGGTATCCTCTTTGGTAGATATGATGGTGTCAAATAGTCGTAGCCTCTGTTCATCCAAGGATGCTCAATCACCTGCTTTAACTTGGCTCTCTTTAGAGGTTCCACTACTAGCATCTTGGACAATAAGGATATTATTTCAATGGACAGATGATTTGGATACTCCACCTTTCCTTGTTTTATTTTCTCGTGTAGGACACTAGAGTTCTCATCGTCGAATGGAACTTTACCACAAACAAGGACATATAACACCACACCGAATGACCAAATATCAACCTCCGGTCCAACATAGGGCATAGCTTTTAGAAGCTCTGGTGCAGCAAAATACAAGGAGCCACAGAATGTGTGCAGCAATTTGTTGTTGTCATAAACGTTGGAAAGACCAAAATCGATGATCTTAATCTCACCTGAAGTGGATATCATAATATTTTCGATCTTCAAATCTCTGTGAACAATATTGTTTGCATGTAGATACTTCAATGCACTTGCGATTCCCCTAGCAAATTTTCTGGCATGGTGCTCTCTCAGGGAACCGTGCTGGATAATATAATCCAGCAGCTGGCCACCTGAAACATATTCAAATAGCATGTAGAAATGGTTAGACATGGTACACATCTCGAACAGTCTACAAATGTGCGGATGGTACAACACCTGACCTAGAGAGGCCTCTCTAATTGTTCTTTTATCCCTTGAGATCTCCTTCTCCAGTTTCTTTTGTCTCTCCGCTTTCTCCTCTGGTGATACAGCCGGAGGCAGAGATTGCTCCTTGTGTAAAAATGCCTTCGTAGCGCGATTCACAATCTTGATTGCGCACACTTCGTTTGTTTGGTGATGCTTAGCCAGCTTCACTTTACCCATAGAACCGGCACCAACGGTTTCCAGGAAATCCCAGTCACCAAGAGCCTTTCTGTGGAATTGCCTGATCTCCTGTATTGACTTACTAGATGCCTCCTTGCGGGGACTCTGAGCCTGTGTCTGGGACGCCGACCTTCTATTTGTTGGTTCATGTGTGTTTGGTATACTGACCGGTGGCATCAATGGTACCTGATTTTGCTGGTTCTGTGGCGGTACTTGTTGTTCTTGCGGATGTTTGGCGTTAGGCGTCTGTTGGGCCTTACCCATCATCCTGAGTGAAGCTGGGGCGACTGAACTGGGAGTCATTGGTTCTGGATTTGTTAGAGAAGAGGATTTTCTCTGGTGACTCTGAACTGGTGTCTCCATGCGACCCATCTGGAATTTAGGGTTAATGTGATAATCGTCTGTATTCGACATATTCACTGTTTTAATGTAATGTTTGAAACGTGTATTTATGAGGGATAGTGCGGTTTGTCACTTGAATTGATAGTAGGCTTGCTCGCCAAAAACTGAATCTCCCAGGTAGTGTATGTATTTGACACTATGTGACCTTCGATATTGCAATGGGCTTTCTGAACCAGTTTCTCAGCAAATCGGTACTTTCTGTGCAAAGGGTTTACGACTTCTAACGATTGCAGAGAATGGATCTTAAGGTGTGGGAAAAGAGAGAAAAAAAAAGGGGGGGAGGTATATGTAGTCCCTTGTCAAATTATTCAACACGGTAGTCGTCTATCTAAGATCAACAAAATACTCTGAACTAACACAATCGAAGGATGCGATGTTAAAAACACTACTTTATACTTTTGTTTCTTCCTTTTCGTTGAACGGTAAGTCTCACTTAGGGTGTGAACAATAGTCGCTATAGGATGATGGGGAGTGTTTCCTTGAAAGAGTGCCTCCTTTCCTAACACTTATTAGTGATTACGTATCTTTGTTCACTAATTTTACCACCTTGTTGATGGGCGTTAACTAACCAAGGCTTTTTTCGCCCCGGTCAGGCGCCCGACGGGCCCCGTCAAATTTAGAGCGCACCGAACCTTCAGTCGAGATCCCCTTTTTTGAGGATTTCCGTTTTGTCGTTCGGCGGCGACAATTATCACGCGGCACGAATAGGGTTGGATTGTACGTTAGGGTCAGCTGTGGATATATATTAGGGTTTATGATATTTTGGTTATTTTTCCCTCAGCGTGAGAACAACAATTTTACAGGTCTTCCACTTCAAATTTTGCAGAAGCCCTGGGGCCTCGAGGGTTCGAAAAAATAACAACTACGACTCTCAATTTGGCGTTGCGCAGTAATATCACACAGTTGAGTGCTTTCGTGTTTGAACATGGGATATTAGGGAACAGCCATTGACCAATAGCCGTATTTGTTTCAGTTCTGGCTTCAACTCAACAATTAATAAAAGTACAAAGCTGACATTGTTGACAGACGCTATCTCCTGCAATATGTCGTCTACTAGATCTACACGCAGGTCAACTAGATTGAGGGATCAAGAACCCGAACTAATGTCGCCTGAAGCAACAGGTGAGAAGCACCGTATTGACCAAGTTACCGAACCTGTGCCGAAACGTCAAAGGGTTCCAGGACAGGTGGATTGGCAAGGAATGGTCAGTGAGGAGACGCTGATTCAACTTGCCAAACATCCATTGGATGTTGTTAACTTGATCGAGACCCGTTTCGACGAAATGTCGACAGTGAGGTCTACGTGGGCATACCAGTATGTGATCACTTGGATAAACAATGTTTCTGAGTCGTTTGTTACCGGACAAATATATCCCGGTGGAAAGTCCATGTGGAAGACCCTTGAGTTTGACGAGGTTCTTTTGTTGAAAGACCTCATGGCTGTTAGGGATCAGAATGAGGAGTATTCAGAAATTTCAATGCAATCTACTGAAGAAGAAGGAGAGGATGACGAGGGAAATATGAACATGTACGATCTTGTTAGGTTGCATTTGCTAAGACAATTTGGTAATAACAAATCGATTCAACTGTCTCAATGGAACAGTATGGTGAATGAGTTTCTAGGCGAAGCCCCATCCACAATGAATTTACAGTTTAAGGAGTCTCAATTCTACAAGGTTGACCTTATCGATCAGTTCGCAATCTTCTATGAGCTTGTAAAATACATTGAATCGAAGAACATGGTGTTCAAAAACTTCATCGCTAACAACATGGAACTGTTTGAGTTTATCAAGGTCGATTATGAGAGCGAAGATATTGCTCAGGATGCGGCCGTGGTATTTCTGACGACGCCTTATGCAGTCGTCGAACGAGTTGAGTACGGCAAAGATTCAGGGAAAAGGCTAACAATTCCCTTGAAGTTACAAAACTGTACGGTCAAATACGAAGATCAGGATGGTCAAACCGAACTCGTCCATATTGACTACTCTAAGGAAGTAGATGCTTATTTGCAAAATATTGGCGTAAAATACAACGTTTTATGCCACAGTTTCGACACATTCCTCACCGTATTCCAGGATTTCAAGAATAAATTGAAAAAGAGGGAAAAGGTCAAGGGTATTGTAGAAGGATTTGAAAATACGCTCGAATGGTTGGTCTTGGCTAAGATTGATTCTGCTAAACGACTAATACAACGTGAAAAGAGCAAATCTATGAAGGAGTTGATGGTGAGGAGAAAGCGCTCAACTAGATTGATAGAGAAGGAAGAACAGGTGAAACAAGAAGAAGTCGAACATGATCTAGAGGATAAATTCGACGAAAGAGAGGCCTTTTTAAAGAAGCGTAATAGGGCACTAGGACGATTTGTAAAGAAATGTAAGGAGAATCTCTGGAACCAGCTGTGGCTCAAATATGACCAGGATGTAAAGAATGAGAAGTTGAAACACAAAGGTCAGCCATTTTCACTACTGGATGGTGTGACGCCAGAAGATCCATTGAGTACTGTTGACAAATTTGTTTTGCCAAATGGTGTGAATTTTAATGCAAGTGTCATTCCAACCGAAACTGTTACGACTGATGCCGACGACCAGACAGCTCTGCGCATTGAAGAACTTCCTGCCGGTCTATGTCTCAACACTGCAGATATTAAAAGGGCTATTGAGTTGGGTGTAATGAGTGATGCAATTGACCCAGACGATAATGATGATTGGATATTTCAGTGCAGCTGTATGTCAACGCCTGCTGAAAACACCAGTGGTGAAACTGCCGAGCATGTGGAGACTAAACCAGTCATTATTCACAACAATGATGGTGAAGAGATTAACCACGAAAAATTCAAGAAATTGGATATTCTAGACAGACCTATTGTCTGCTGCGACCAATGCCACAAATGGCAGCATTGGCAATGTCAGGATAACTACCTTGTCGAACTATTGTCGTATGCCGCCGTTCATTCCAAGAAAGACCTTGACAACATGAAGTTCTTGACCCAGCGCGACTTCGCCACCGTCCAGTACGATAGCAACCCTGTGTATCAGAGCACTACCCGTAGAACTTCCCGTAGACAGCACCAGGAGGAGGAGGAGGAGATAAAGCATGCCAATTCGTTGAGGCCTACTGATCGAAGAGTTGTATTTGGTGAAAGTGCTATTTTTGTTTGCCGGATGTGTCTGGGAAGATTTGAAAAGGAGCAACGTGCTACATTCGTACACGAGCTAGGTTTATTGAGACTCAAGCAGAAGAAATCACATGATGAACGTGAGCGCCGTAAACAACGCAAGCTAGAGGAGAAACAGCAACAGGAAAGAGAACAGAAGGCGCAGGTTAATGCGTCAGCCCAAATTCCGGCTCAAATGGGTGGGAATATGCCCACATTCGCTGCTGGTCAGGCTCATATCCCTTCACAGATTCCTGTTCCAGCGCATATTCCTACCCTTGCACAGAACCCAATGCCAGTACACATTCCCACCCTAACGCAGGCTCCCATTCTAGCAACCTCCCAAGTATCAATGCCAGTTCAAGCTACACCAACACAAGTAGTAAACCATGCTGTCCCAATCATGGCCACGTTCCATGCCACCCCAGTAGCACAACAAACGACCCCACAACTCACCCAGCAACCGGCCCAGCAACCGGCCCAGCTACCTGCGGCATCTTCATCTGCCACAGGCTCGCGTCCTGATTCTGCTGCGACAGAAACAGCACCAAGCACCCAATGATCCCAAACTTCCGATTGGTTGGGATTCCTATGTAACGATATATAAACCCCCATCCTGTATAACTATTGTCCATTATACTCCCCCCACACTCAGATCCTTATCACTCTTCTTATCGATCGAATCACCAACTGCGGATATGCATCTCCGCACAATGTATGCCATCCATTTTTTTAAAATACCGGGCAACCCGATGGATGAAGATCGCGATGTGGCAGATTTTCGGTCCTTCAATAGGCGGGAGGCGTGGCAAGACACAATGAAGCGCGGGATAATCAGCACGTTCTCATTCTTATCGCTTGTTATCGAGAGGTGGATGTCCCAGCAGATATTATCAAGCGTTGCTACACGTATATCAAGTTATTTACCGGTGTTTCGGAGCTTTAAAGAGGGTCTTATATATAACAGTTCGTTAAGAAAAGTCCAAGCGATCAACCGTTTCGTCAAGAGCCCCGTCAACATTCAGCTGACACATTCAAGCCAGCAAGAATTTTGCCCATATACATCCGAGTTCAACTGATTTTGGGCATCTCCGACACAACAAAAGGACGCCTATTGTTGCCGCAGCCCACCAGCCCCGCATTCTTAGGTAATTTGTGGTCCTTTGTTTCTGGTGTAATCTAAAATTGGAAAGAAAGCACGGATTTCATAGGAAAGGTCCGGTTTTGCACAAGGAGCCCCGTGTTTACATAAAACATTTCAAGAGAGGCAAGAAAAGAAAAGGATATTAGTAGGTGGTAGGAAGTGAGGAATCTGTGATATTATTTTAGACTGACGATGTTTCTGAGTTCGCTGGCGATGCTGAATAGTCCGTCATTGAATGAGAATCTGTCACTGTCACTGAAAGATGTGCCACAGGTACAAGTAAAAAGCGATATCGCGCATTCGGGAAGTCTCGTGATGAGTTACAAGCGTAATAAGCCGGACAAACCTGTGGTTAACAAGTCCAACGTTATGCATTCTCCAAGACCCATGTCGAGACCCAAACGGAGGTCTTTTTCCGGCCCAGTGACACCATCGATGAGTGCTGTGATTTCGCAAATACGACAAATGTCAAAGAGTCCACCAGAGATGGGAAGTATGCGGAAACCAGCATCTATGTCAGACATAACACGGACCAGGGGAAGACGAAGTTTGAGTGATACATGGAAAAATAAACAAACAAGCATACGAAAACGCGAGGAGCGATGGAACAGTGGTGAGAATTTGCGACATAGGGACATGGTTGACAGGGATTTTATTGACTCTGGTGACCATCATCCATTAGACGGTGGTGACAGTGAGGGAGATAGTGACCGTACTAGCAATAGTAGCCAAGGCAGTTTTAGCAAGTATAACGGTCCTCCCATGGCGAAACTGAATCTGGAAGATTTAGACCTGGAAGATTCTTTGACTGAACAAGACATAGTGCAGCCTATACAGCCGTCGTATGTCCGCCCGAAATCCAGCCGCGGCAAACGAAAACCTGGGCAGAAGGTACCAGACCAGGCGAACGACCTGGAGTTGGAAGTGTGGCCTAACTCTCCAGATGGCGACAAGGACCCAAAACACCGCTCCAGCAACATTCTACCAGATAATAAGCGCATACGGCAACGGTCAATGAACCCTAATTTCTTAAAACTACTAGCGATAGAGAGACAGAGTATCGACAAAAACATTTTGCCGGAGGTCTACATTGACAACCAAACTTTTAACAGTCTCTCATTGCATCCTGATACCCAGGTAGTGGACTCGTTGGATTTCAATGACGACGTAAGGCTTGCGATTAAAACCAAATTGAAGCTGCGCAATGACCTCGGAAGGGGTGATTTGCGTAACGATACATATGGCGATGCATCGCCGTGGAATCTACAATTCATCCCCTCGCACGACCAAAACACGGAGTTTATTGACAGTTCTTTAGTTCGCATGAATTCTACAGTCAAACCGTGGTGTAACCCGAAAACTGAGACACGGGATCAAACAATGCTGAAGCCATGTGGGAAGTTCACGAATGGTGCTCAGTATGTTGTGAAGGGTTGGTGTGATAGTAGGTTCATTCAGTAACAGTTGTCTGGTGGGAGAGTTTTTTTATTTTTTTCGCTTACTCTTATCTTCTGTAACTTTGCATAATTCTATTCTACATATATTTATAAATTTCATATTATTTTTGATTGAGGAAAGGTATCACAAAGCACCTCCAACTATTTGCAAATAGTGTATATGTATCAAGTTTAGTTTGTGTTTGAATAGTTGATATATTCGCTGGGTTTGTGCTGGTTTTCGGACTGCGCCGTTTCTTACTTGGCTGCCTTGTTGTTGTCCCCTGAGTAGGAAAGCAAAAAATAGATATATAGTACAGGGATAGAAAAGTGACAGCTACAAAGGAAAGGGATTTGCCCATACACCAACGAGGTATTACACTAAAGTCAACTCTGAGATTCATTCATTATATACTTTTGTGTTTGTATCTGGGACTATTGCAACTAAAGGAACGGCCTATCTGAGACAACTCCCCTATCATACAATATACATATTGTTTTAGCTGTATCTGGTAACCCTTATACCTCAACAGAACAGATTGGTATCTTCCTTTGAAGCCAGTATCATCTATCCACTTTGTCCTATAGAAGGTAACTAATCCACTACAAAATGAGCATGCAGCAGTTTAACGTATCTTATTTGGAGTTATTCAACCAAGGTAAGCCCGTTGCAAGTTACTTCGAATCACCCCTCGGAGATACTGAACCTGGAAGTAGCGATTACGGATCGACAGGCCACAAGGTAAACAATGGAGCAACTCCTGCAGTCTTCCATAAACTTATTGAGGATCTAGTTATTCCTAAAGTTGTTTCTATGGAAGGTAATAAGGTCACCAAGGTGTCTAGTACTCTTATTGACGGTTACGAGTGCTACTATACAACTAATCCAGACAACGACGAAGTGCTGGTATGTTTTGTGAAAATAGACACGCCCAAAATAATTCCTATACGGATATTAAGTGACCTAAAGAAAGAAGAATACAGCAACAACGACTCGAACATTGAGTTGCGGGTGCACATAGGAGAGATCCTAGACAAATTTCACGGCGAGTTAGTATCATTCAAAAAGAGCACGTTGGCGAATGATGAAACAGGAACAAATATCGGAGATCAGGCTGAAGCTGATGTACAGGATGTTATCCAGATTATGAATGATAATATTGATAAATTCCTTCAACGACAGGAGAGGGTCTCTCTACTCGTTGACAAAACTTCGAAACTAAACAACAGCAGCAGTGGGTTTAAGAGAAAGGCCACCCGTATAAACGAGAGACTATGGTGGCAGAGAATGAAGAATACAACATTGCTAATATTTGCTGTGGTTCTGATAACGAGTGCCCTGTTTATCTTCTACTACGTTTCTTGAGTTTACTCTTCTATCTTCGTTTTTATTCATCTCTTTATCAAGATGGAAGCGGCATTTAATTCAAGAATGGTTCTTTGTTTTATCCATACGTCTCATCCTGTTGTGTAGTAACTTTCAGTGGGCCCTAATATTTTCCCCATTATCCATGGTATATGTCTTTATAAGTATAATATATATATACTTTTTTACTTTTACTTTTCGACGTATAACAATGCTGAGTTGAGATCTGAACTAGAATTTCACAACCCAGCGGTCATTTAATTTCAAGGAATAATAAAAATATGGTATATTAAAAGTAATTATTAGGTGAATATATAAGTTAAAAATGGACTAATGCAATGTGGTTAAATATTCCACTTTGAGAAGTCAGGAATATCGATATGGAAAAATGGTAAATTGGTTCCCGTCGCTACGTTGACCTGGTAGGTCTTGCCTGATTCAAGGTCATCGAAAGAATCCTCGATGTTTGAACTGTCATCGGAGTTCTTGTGTGTTCTTGCGAGATGGTAACTGGAATGGCCCGCAATAATGGACTCATCGCTGTACTCCTCGTTTAGGTCACCGAACTTCATGTTCTTCAACCCCCTCTTGACCCATGGAGATGTTATACTAGCAAAATGGAACTCGACCTGTCTGTCCGCGTATTTGTTGATAGATTTTCTCAAATCAACTAGAGATTGTAGAGCAGTTGCGTCAATCTGTGAAACAAGCGAAAAGTCCAGGCAAACGATTTTGAGCAGTGGTCTGGTCTCTTCCTCATCGAAAGGCACCACAGGTCCAACAGCCTCGACATCAACTACATCGTCGCTGTTGCTGGTCCCCTTCTTCTTCCAGGTCCACGTCTCCTTCTTGAATGCACTCTTGAAAAACGTAGGTGGTTCCCATGGACCTGGGTCGTTCCAAGGTCTGTCTGACTTCTTCGAGTGCTGGATTGTCTTTCCTCTTCTGGTAGTTCTCTTGACCTCGTCGAAGATCACGTCGAAGTGTCTAGAACAATTCAAGTAGGTGAAACTGTCGGCAAGCCTGTACACAATCACACCTGGAGGCGGTGGCACAATCTTGACGTCAGGGTTGAGCTCCTTTGTGTATCCGTGGTCAAAAGGCACCCACTTCTTGTAGTATGTGAGTTTGGCGTCTTTGTTGAGTGCCTCGGTCGTGTTCATCGTTTCGTAAAGTGTCTTCTTGTACTCATCACTGTCGAAATCCTTGGTAAACGAACCCTTTGCGTTTTTCGAAGTTGAAGAGGAGGAAGAGAACTTGTCCCTGATCTTACCCAGCGTGGACGCGTGTGGTTTAGGCGAGCTCTCCTGCTCGTTCTTCTCTTCCTCCCTGCTCTCGCTTGTCTCGCTTACTGTAATGGAAGGATCGTTGACGATGCGTCCGTTGATGACCTCAGCGACCTCTATCTGGCCCAGGAACCTCCCTGCTGGGAACATGACCTTGCAGAGAAGCAAAGCACACGACCAGCACATAGCGAAGTAAATACCATTCTCAATGGACGAGAACACCGTGATAAACACTGTGACCACGAAACACAAGCAGTCCAATGGGTTCATCTTCCAGAAGTTCCATGTAGTCTGGTATGATGCAACAAGGTCTGACACGGCGTGAATGATGACCGCTGACAAAGTTGCTGATGGAATGAAGAAGAATGCGGATGTCAAGCAGTACAGAGCCAAAATAACACAAGCACCGCTGAACACTCCCGACAGTGGTGTCTTGACGTTACACTTTGCCTTCAGTGCCGATCTTGAGAAAGACCCCGTTGCTGGGTATGCGTTGAAGAACGTTCCCAGCAAGTTCGTTGTCCCAATAGCGATCAGCTCCTGGTCGGGGACGATCTTGTAGTCGTTCACTCTTCCGAATGACTTGGCGATAGCGATATGCTCCAGCAGCAACACGATGACGGATGCTGGCAGCTCTGGCGCGACCTGGTCCATGACGTCCTTGCGGAGCTTGAACACGCGCACGTCGTTGAGTCCCTTTGGCACTGTGCCCAGCACCTTGATGGGTCTCTCCGCCTTCGTCTTTCCCCTGGTGATAGACCATGAAATGCATGTGAACACGATGATCACGATTGCGTTTCTGCAAGCCTGTGCGTAGAAGTAGAATTTCTGCAAGTACCAGTTCAACCGGGGCTTGGACCTGCCGTAGTGTCTCTCTGCCAGTTTTGGGCCCTTGTCGTTGCACCACCACTTCCACGTGTACAGGATGACGAGTGGGATCAATCCGAACACTGCGTCTAGTTTGGTGTCGGGCAAGTGTTTCAGCGTCTCGATGATGACTTTGTAGGTTGACTGTCTTGTGTTGAGTTTGGACGAGTATCCCATCAGCGATGGGACCTGGCCCGATATGATGCTCAGGGCGGACCCCGTCATGAACCCGGACACGGCGTTCAAAGAGATGAGTTCCACGAGGAACCCTAGTCTCAAAAGCCCGCCGCCCAGGGCGATGATACCACATAGGAACGCGAGCGTTGTGGCGATAATTGGTGCTGTGATGTCTGTGTCCTCGCTCAGCCTCTCCGTGACACGGGCGATGACCTTGGCAGTCTCGAGGGACATGACCGCGACGGGCCCGATACAGACGTCCTTTGAAGTGGCGAACAGGGAGTATACGAACGCGCCGATGAAAGAGGAGTACAGACCGTACTGTGGTGGCAGTGTGGCGATCTGCGCGTAGGACATGGACTGTGGCACCAGGACACAGCCGATGGTGATACCTGTGATCAAGTCCTGGATGAACCAGAAGTAGTTGTAGTGTGGCAGCCACTGGATCACTGGGAAGAGGGAGTACAGGTAGTTTCCGACACTGGCCCACGTGAAGTAGTCGTGCAGGTCGTGGTTGTAGTACTCCTTGATGGAGAGTCCGTGCTCGTAGAACGAGGGGATGTAAGTCGCGGCCCCGGTGCTGTCCGGCGACACCTCGTTAGAAAATGTGTTTTGCGATATCTTTGCCTGCAGCTTGATGTCGTGAGCTGGGCCGTGGGTGTCGGCGCGTGGCGACTGGTTCTCTGCGCCCTTGTACTGATCGTACTCGAGGTCCAGCTCGTCCAGGTCGGCCCCGTTGAAGTTACTGTAGTCCGACAACTCCATGTCGTCGGGGACCTCGCGCGTATGTGAATTGTCCTGCTCGTAGCCAGCCATGTTGAATTGACTGAGGTGTGTTGAACGGTTGACGATTGTTGAATAGGTGGGATGCCAAGAGTGAGAGTTGAAAGTTGAGAGTAAAGAGCCAAGAGCCAAGATCCAGATGGAACAATCGCGCCTCTCATTATATACCAGAGGCAAGCGACCGAAACAGTCATCGTTCCAGAAATCGCATTTGTAATGGAGGCGGGGGGCGTGGCGGCTCTGAACCCACAGACCTCTTGGTGCTGCACCCATAGACCTCTTCAACGTGCTGCACCTCCCTAATCACGCCCACTCTAGAGGGACACTGATAATACCCGCTGTGGCGTCCTGTGGCGCCCGGCCTGCCCACGTAACCGAAACGGGCAGCGCGCCGTGTGCCGATGTGGCGATGTGGCGATGTGGCGATGTGGCGGAGTCCGGCCACAGTTGTGGCGCGGCGCTGTGCGGCGGTCGTGCGGGCGCGTCTGTGGGCGCGCGAGGTGCTCGAGCGTGCAGCGGTGGGCGCGGTCGAGAGCGGAGCCGAGTGATGGCACGTGATTGTGCGAGGTGTGTGGGTGTGCGGGTGTGTGGGTGTGTGGGTGTGCGGGTGTGTGGGTGTGTGGGTGTGTGGGTGTGTGGGTGTGGGTGTGGGTGTGTGGGTATGTGGGTGGTGTTGGTGGTGTGCGGTGTGTGGGTGTGTGCAGTATTTGCGTGGGTGGTGTGCAGTATTTGCGTGTGGACATACGGATGTGGGTGTGTATTCGTTTGCACTACGTGTGCCGTGTATTCATCCACAATACGAGTGGATGCACATCTGTGGATGCACATCTGTGGATGCACCCCTGTGTGGGTTTACACTTGGGCGCTTGCACTTGGGCGGCTAACGCCCCCCCTGCTTCGCCCTCGCCTCGCCCTCGCTTCGCCCTCGCTTCGCTCGTGCTCACGCTCGTGCTCATTCTCGGGCCTCGCTCGCGCCACGTGAACAGCTCAAACCGCCCAGACCCCCCCTCACCACCTCCACACACCCACACATACGCGCACCGGCACACCGCCTCGTACCGCCTGCGCACGCCCCTCTCCAACGCGGCGTCCCCCAGTACTCCCCGCAGCACCCGCGCCGCCGCTGCGTCCAGCGCCGGATTCTCCCCGGCCACGAAGCGGTGCACGTCCGCCACCTTGCGCCGCAGCATGTTGCGCGCCCGCGATATGTGTGGCGGGGTGCCGAGCGGCGTGATGGGGATGTGCAGCGGCAGCGAGGGCGGCGTGCGGCGTTTGTGGCGGTGCACGCCGGGGTGCGCGTGCAGGAAGGCGAGGTGGGCGT
>JAKTPZ010000046.1:28939-59295 GCA_030579215.1 Maudiozyma pseudohumilis
GATATCGTCTAGATGATTTGATATAGTCTTGGTGTTTTGATATAATCCGTGTGGTTTATATCGTCGGGTGTTATGATATAATCCGTTTGTTATAGTATAGTCTGGGCGCTTTGGTATAGTCTGGATGTTTTGATATCGTCTGGGCGCTTTGGTATAGTCGGGTGCTTCTGTATCGTGTGGGTATTTTGATATCGTCCTTGTGGTTTATATTGTCTAGGTTCTTTGATATAGTCTGAGCGTTTTGATATAGTCTAGATGTTCATATATTGTCGAGCGCTTCTGTATCGTCTGGATGTTCTTATATCTTCTGGGCGCTTCTGTATCGTGGGCGTGCTTTTACACAGACATATATCTTGTCCCTTGTACAGTTGTCTGCGTTTCCACTGTGTAGTGCTGTTTCTGAGTGGCGATTGTTGAGCTGTACTACGCCTGTACAAATATATATCACCGCTCGCCGCTGTATATGTGGACTTACGTTCCCCCCCCCCTCTTTCCCTTCCGGTCATTGCCGCCGAGTGTTGGCGTGTGGGCTCCAACTCTGTCTCCTGTGTGGTCCTGTGCGCCTCGCGCTTCGGCCGCAGTCTCGCGCTTCGGCCGCGGTCTCGCGCTTTCCGGCCGCACTCATATATCACGTGATTTTTATTTATATCACGTGATTTATAGTTTATATCACGTGATTTATAATATATATATATATACAGATGCAGATCGTATGTACGAAGGTGATGGTGTGAAGGTGCATGTTCCCGTATACGTTATATGCAGGTTTGTTGTGTTGTGCACTCTTGAATGTCCCCCGCATATGTTATATGCGGGTTTGTTGTGTTGTGCACTCTTGAATGTCCCGCATCAATTCATGCCGGCTTATTGCGTAGCGCACTCTGGCGGCACGCCTCCAGCTCCCCCGTGTGCATCGGCGTACGGGTTAGACTGGTCGTGCTGCCCCTGTTCGTGCCGCTCGCCCTCCTCTGGTCCCTGTTCCGGCAACTCACTCACAATCTCGTAGTTGCTGATATTCTCCTCGTTATGCGGGTCGCTGCCGCCCCTTTTCTGGGCATTGGCACTCTCCGGGAGGATGTTGTGCAGCTGTGTGAGGTCTGTCCGCTCGCTGAACCAGTAGTCCGGCGGGAACTCGATGTTCACAGTCACGTAGAGGTCGCCGAAACTGTACGGACCCGTTTCGCCGCTGCCCGCTTCACGGTACGGCCACCCCTCGCCGTGAACGCGCAGTATGTCCCCGGGTCTGACGACTTTGCCCCGCGGCATGGTCCATGTAAGTGTCCTGTCGTCGTACGTCGTCGCGATGGCAAGGTCGTCGAAACCAGAGAGAGCCGCAACGAGTGGAAGGTCGAAACTGGTGAACAGGTCGTGTCCACGGCGCTCGAATTGCGCAGGGCCCTGCTCTGGTTTCTCACGCACAACAAAGGCAAGGTCGCCAGGCTCGTTGCCGTCCAGTGTCTGGTCCGCCATCTTCGCTATGCGGACAGTGTCTCCTGGGTGCGCACCACGGTGCACGGATACGAGGACAGTCTCGTTCTTGCGCACAAGTCCAGCGCCATCACACTGCGCACACTTGTGTTTCGCCGACCCGGGTCTGGAGCGCACTTTCCCAGCAGCACGGCATGTATCACACGCTCGGCGCTGTACTGTGCTGAACCCAAACGGCGTCCGCACCGCATGTTCAGTGAACCCGCGGCCCTGGCATTTCTTACAGTCTACAAGCGGTGGTTCGTAGAGCGAGCCGTTCTTGCGCCGTCTCCAGCCACTGCCTTCACAGTTCCCACACACCACATCCTTGGCTAGCTGGAATTTGACGTTTTTCCCATTGTACATCTCCGCAATTGTCAATTGTATTTCCACCACAACATCCGGATTCTTGCGCTGGCGCGGCGGTGGTGGTGGCGCGGCGCCTTCTTGGGGGAATCCCTGTGTAAAGAACTCGGCGCCGAAACCCATCTCCTCTTCGTAAGCGTAATCAGCACCGCTGGCCTTCGCCTTGCCGGTCAGTATCTCGTACGCGTGAGTGATCTCTTTGAACTTCGATTCATTAGCGGCTTTCTCATCGGGGTCCTGGACCTTGTCTGGGTGGTACCGCAGTGCTTGCTTCTTGTACGCTTTGCGTATTTCGGCATCGGAAGCGTCCTCTGACACTTCTAGGATCTCGTGGGGTGTCATCACACTTTGGGTTGGGAGTGGTATGCTTTAGGATGACTGGGATGTATTAGTGCTGAACCCTTTGGTATTTTAACTAGTGCATCTCCTGGCCATTTTGCCACTGTGCGAATGTCCACCAAAAACCCGGCAGGCTGAGTGAAAGTAACGTAAAGAGCACAGAAAATGGCGTAGGAACAGTACAATATGTCAAGCAATACTGATGTATATAGTATAGAGGCAGATGTTAAATACATATTTAAAACAAAGCAATATTGAGGTGCATGGTTAAAACAGAGCTGTAGCGGAGGAAATATTCCAAATTTATGAATATAACAGATTTTTTCACTAGAATCAGGGAGATTATCTCAAAAGAAGATCAGCAGGTATAATACTACATCCGCTTGTAACAAAACGTGCAAAATACTAATACCCTTTGACTTTATGAGAATACGCTCTCACATCTAGTTCAAATCAGCAACCTCTCTGGACCAGTTGCCATGTTTTGTTCTTCCGTACTGAATATCGGCAATCCGCTGAGCGACCTGTTTGGTAAGCGGTCCGGACTGCTCGCCGGGCAAGATAGGAACGGAAATGTCTTCTCCCTTCCAGCCAATGGCCTTGATTGGGGAGACAAGTGCACCAGTACCGGATCCAAAGGCCTCTAATAACTCTCCCTTGTCGGCACGTTCCTTCACTTCATGAATAGTGCAGTAACGTTCGTTGACCTCCCACTCCTTCGGATCCAGTTTCTCACGTGCAAGGGTCAAGATCGAGTCTCTTGTCACACCTTCAAGAATAGTTCCATCCAGAGGTGCAGTTACCAACTCTTTCTTGCCAGTCTGGGTGTTCTGGAATGCAAAGAACGCATTCGTGGTTCCAATCTAAGTAATCTTCTTCTCGGGGCCGAATAACCACAAGTTCTGCTGGTAACAACGGGAGGCTGCATCCAGCTGAGGAAGGATGCATGGGGCATAGTTTGCTCCCAGCTTCTTGTCACCGACGCCTCCGGGCCAGGCACGGGTAGCGTAGTCTGTGGCCTCAAGTCTCGCAGTTTTGAAACCAGTCTTGGAATAAGGCCCGACAGGAGAGCAGATAACAAAGAGTAGGGCCTTGTCTGGAGCAGACACACCCACCCCGGTAGTAGTACCGATTAAAGTTGGACGGATGTATAGTGAGTATCCTTGACCCTGTGGGACAAACCGTTTGTCCTGCTCGATCAACTTCCCGATCAATTTCATAAGCTCGTCATTATCGAACGTCGGTAAACAGATACGAGCCGCAGACTTGATCATACGAGTCATGTTCATATCAGGTCTGAACATGGTAATTTTGTTGTCTGGTATTCTGAATGCCTTTAGACCCTCTAACAGTTCGAATGCATAGTGGAAAACACCGGCAGAGGGGTCGAGGACTAACGGACCATACGGTTTGATCACTGGTTTGCTCCATCCTTTACCCTTGTTCCATTCAATGGCCAGCATATGGTCAGTGAAAGTCCGACCAAACACAAGTTTATCGTTGGGTAGTAACTCGGATGGGGAGGAGTTGGCCGACACCTCTAGCTAACTGGCATCTAGCTGCACTCCCTCTGCAAACGTCTTTGAAACGATAGAGGTAAAGGATCTTATTGGAGATTCCCGGAACTTATAATTACGGGGCAAGTTTCTTAACATAATTGTAATGGTGATGTGCCAGTTTCATTGATAAAAAGGGAATATATTGTGGATTTAGTGTAGCCGCCGATCATGTTTTATACATCGCACTCAAGAATGAGTCACTGTAAAATCAATACATCAATTGTACATGTTGTCCAATTCCCACATAAAGAAAATATTTGACATTCAGAGTATGTCTAACACGTAACAAGTAAAATCAATGAACTTAGTGTACCAAGTATACATAGCCTTCAAGAGTGAGTCACAGAAAATTTGGCACTTAATGGCGGGTAGCGCATATACTTATCGCCGAGAAAACCCTGTGTAATACGAAACTACATAGAAAGAAAAAGAACATGGAACAACCAAAAAGAGGTAAACCCTACCACGCATTCCAAATAGGAGCAAAAACATTTTGGTCCTTTACGTGAAACCCTACGATGTACCCTCGGTGTCAATACTTGCGCCTGTACGACTCTTATCTTTTCCTTATAAATGGTTATGCACTAAGGTTAGAAACGTAACCATAACTCTACTATGTGACATGATCTAATTAAAAGCATAACAATTGTGATATGTGACTTAGTTTGTTCAAAATATATATATATATATTTTTTATTTACAATTTGTACTATTTTTCAAAATTAATATTTAACCATCTCTTGTTAATACTTTACAATACCTCATGATATGGTCATTAGATTATTTCACAGATGAACTAGTGGGGCATACTCGTCCGTTTTAAATATATTAGTCCACCCCTATATATATTATATGCCCATGAACAATGGCCAAGTGTCAATAGTCACATTATCTTTATATGGCCTCTAGATCAGATTATTTATCCCAGTTAAAAGAGCAAAACCGCCATTACACATTTCTAGTATAGGGCAAGAAATTGGCCCCAAACACTTTCGTACATTAGAAATTGACCGTCTTTCTTAACCCTGTATTTGCTTTTTTGTATAGTTTAGAGCATGAGAAACCCACACCATTCATACCTTGAAAACCCCACACCATTCATACCTTGAAAACCACACACCATTCACACCTTGAAAACAAGACCGGGAATGAACTCCGTACTACAGTGATATGGGTTGATCAGGTTGACTAGATCAACCGAGCCGTTACCGCTGTCCGAAGACAAGGCTGCGAGCGGCCTGTGCATCATTTCCGTTGTCCTGTCGCAACGATAAATAGTAACACAAGATGAGTCAGAATTCACTAGACAAACACCAAGATTGCACAAGGACATAAGAAACACAACGGAACCAAAATCAAGAACATGTATAATTTCCCAAGAGCCCCATTGCCCGATAGCCCTGGCTGTATACTCTCTCATTGAAAAACACGTGACCATCACAATGAACACGTGATTTCGCACAATAAACACCGACCCAGCCGTGCACCACACCGCGTCGCACTATAAACACCGCCCGACTCGCATATTCTCACACAATATGCACTGCCCCGGACTCTGCCAGCCCTCCTGCATGCGTTTACTCCAACTGCCAGTACTAACAGCGGCAGAGCAGGTACAACCCTTTGTGCTGATAGTCGTGCGTATCAACGCCAGCTCATTGAAGACTTTCAACTATCGCATCTTCACTATCAGCAAAACAGAGGACCATCTCTCAACACACCCACACATTTCACCGCACAAAACACACACGAACTTTTTTTTTCCCATATTTTTCTTGTCTTGAAGCAGCCAGCGCAATCATGCAAAATTTTTTTTTCTCTCTCTCTGCCCTCCACATGGCCAAACGGGGTGCCGTCCAAACAAAACTTGCTCATACGGCACCGACAAGTGTCATGCAGACTTTCCCGATCTGCGAATATAAAAAGGCCTAGCCAATTCCGCGCTCCACTGTGCTCCGTCCATCTTGCGCCTCTCCTCCTCCCGCCCAACAAAACACATACGTAGCCAGCCCCCACGTCACGCCCCGCTAGCAAAGGTTTCTACGCCAATTAATATACATTTGCACGTCGTCACAGCAACAGCCGGTCACAAAACATACGCAAGAGTTTCAAAGTCCAGACTTTCTACTCTCTTCCTCTCACCCGAACAACCGCTACGCGAAACCCCCCTGGTTTCCCTTTTAGACATAGGTCACACGTCTTCTGCCACAAGAAGATAGATACTGCTTGTACTAGTTATTACTGTACTAGAACAAATCCCCAAAGGTCCCTGCCCGTGTTTCTTACTGAAGAACCGTCTCGGTCCGTACCATTCACTGTAATCTTCGACGCTTTTTTTGCCCGTCCGCGTTTCGCCCCATAGAAACTGCCGTGCAGATACCAGCCATAAAAAAAAAGATTAGCAGCCGACACTCGCACGGGAAGTAATAAGAGATCGCCCCCCCGTATCTGACGTCACACGTTTCCTAGAGGTTTTAGACTTTCTTGTCGTTAGCTCTTTTAAGACAGTTCAGTTATCAACTCCGCTCTTGTCTTCGCAAATACAGTCGTAGTTGCTACCCCGGGTTAATTTATTTGAGAAACTCCGGCACCGTCGCTACTAAACTCCATACATCCGAACACATACGTAATATACATTCCATCGTCTCGTTGTTTATCAGTTGTACTACGTTTGTTTGTTTCACCCCCCTCTCCATTCACCCTCTCCCCTTTTAATTATTGGAGCACAACAACCTTCTTCCATTTAATATAAATATACGTCCCAGCAATGTCTCAGTCGTTATTATTGGCTCGCGGTTCTCGCAGTTCTTCTTTGTTCTGTAGAAGAACTCTACAATCAAACATTCTTTCAAAACACATCAACTACAATAATATGTCACCATCAATTCTAATAAACAATCCGGTCTATGACCTCAAATCATTTCACACAGGTCCCGTCGCTGGCGGTAGTAGTCTCAAGAGACACGCCGCAAAGTACAACTTCGAGCCAGCTGAGCCCCTAGCTATTACTGACCTGAACGAGCACGTTCTGAATGCTAAGTATGCAGTCAGAGGTTCGATACCTATGCGTGCCGAGGAGCTGAAAATACAGCTACAGAAGGACCCTAAATCTGTGCCCTTTGACCACATCATCAACGCTAATATCGGTAACCCACAGCAGTTGAATCAGAAACCACTAACTTTCTACAGAGAGGTCCTATCACTGGTGCAGTACCCAGACTTGCTAGAGGCTCTTGAAAAGGAGGGTGCCTCTTCTAAAGTTTACAAGCAGGATGCCATCAAGCGTGCCAGGAAACTACTAGACGCTATCGGCGGTTCTGTCGGTGCCTACTCCACTTCCCAGGGTGTTTACGAGATCAGACAAACCGTTGCTGATTTTATCACCAAGAGAGACGGTGGCGAAGAGGCATACCCAGAGGATATATTCCTAACTGCCGGTGCCTCTGCCGCTGTCAACTACCTGCTTTCCACCCTATGTAGGGGTAGAGAGACAGGTGTGTTGATCCCTATCCCTCAGTATCCATTATACACAGCTACTTTGGCGCTGAACAACTCCAACGCCCTTCCATACTACTTGGAGGAGAAGCACGGCTGGTCTACAAACACCAAGGACATCGAGAAGGTAGTTAAGAAGGCTGTTACCGATGGTATCAAGCCTTCTGTCCTGGTTGTAATTAACCCTGGTAACCCTACAGGTGCTGTTCTATCTCGCGAGTCCATCGAGAAGATCTTCGAGGTTGCCTCCAAATACGGTATCGTCGTCATCGCTGACGAGGTCTACCAAGAGAACATCTTTGGCGACGTTGAGTTCGTCTCCATGAAGAAGGTCCTGAGAGAGATGCAACGCTCCCACCCAGGCCAGTTCGACGATGTTCAACTGGCCTCCTTACACTCCACTTCTAAGGGTGTTTCTGGTGAGTGTGGTCAGAGAGGTGGTTACATGGAGCTAACCGGTTTCAGACCAGAGATCAGACAGGTGCTCCTAAAGCTTGCCTCCATCTCATTATGCCCAGTCGTGACAGGCCAGTGCCTGATCGACCTAATGGTCTCTCCACCTCAACCAGGTGACGAGTCATACGCCCAGGACCAACTCGAGAGAGACACAATTCACGCCGAGCTTGACAGAAGAGCAACCCTACTGTACAAGACGTTCATTTCCCTAGAGGGTATTGAGTGTCAAAAGCCACAGGGTGCTATGTACCTATTCCCAAGCATAAAGATGCCATTCAAAGCAGTCAAGGAAGCTCACAGACTGGAAATAACTCCAGACGAGTTTTACTGTAAAGAGCTTTTGGAGGCCACAGGTATATGCACAGTTCCAGGTTCCGGTTTCGGCCAGGTCACTGGGACCTACCACCTAAGAACCACTTTCTTGGCTCCAGGTGAGAAGTGGATCCAGGACTGGGCGAGCTTCCACAAGAAGTTCTATAACAAGTACAGAGACTAGATTAACTAGCTTATCCTGTCACGTTACCCATGCATCGTATAAAGTAATTATATATATACTATAAAAAGTACACAAATAATCAAAGTAAAGTATCTGCATTATCTTGTAGATTGTAATAATAATATAAATAAATAAAGTAATGCCATAATTATAATCTTGGTTGGCTATAGGGTGTTTCTATTATTTTTTTTTTGGCTATGCTGTCTGGAGATTTGCCCTGGAGAAACTGCCAGACCGCGAGACAAAAACAAAGGCATAGCGCGCTATGTAGAAGGGAGCTTCATCGCAACACCGCTGATGTCGAGACGCCTTTGAGAGATAGTGAACTTCAGACAGTCACATTACTTATTGAAATAAATAGAAAATACAATCCATGCAATAGAGGATTGTTTTTTCCTGCTAGAATCTGCATTTCATTACAATAAAGCAGCTTTAACGATAGCATTTTCCCGTTGTTTGCCTCATATCGATACCCCAAATATACAGTCAATAAACTAAACAGCAGACTATGGTAGACTCGTTGGACGACTTTGAGAATATTTCGTTAAACGGCGGACGCAACTTCAGTTGGGTGTTCCTCGTGGACTGGATCCTCGTGGTAATTCTCTGTCTGACTGTTATGTTCTACCTGAACAGAGCTTTTGCATATGCCATCAATCAGACCCTTGAGTGGATTGTATGGAAACACTTTAAAGTGAAAATAAGTTTAGAGTCTATACGATTTTCCCTCTTGGGTGGGAGAGTGTTTTTTAAAGACTTAACCATAATAGAAAAGGATCATACGATATCGTTCCTGCAAGGATGTGTAACGTGGCGATATTGGCTATTTAGAACGAGAAGTTCACAGTTCTCTGATGAGAGTAAGCAATCAGAAGAAGAGGGGGAGCAGAAGGAGTCACGAAATTGGAAACTTCCGTGCCGATTTTTGATAGAGTGTGATGGATTTGAGATGTTTGTATACAACAGAACGGTGTCATACAATAATATAATTAACAAGTTCTCGAAGGAAGAAAAATCGACTTTTGCGAAATTCTTGTTCGACAACAATTTCTGTGAGTTCTGTCCTCAAGATGATGACCTCTCGCCATCCTCGAATAGTGACCAGAAAGAGTTTGTCAGCTCAACAACTAACAGCACCAGTGACGAGACGAAATTCGGTGATGACACAGAGCACACACCAGATATCCTGGACGACTCTAAAGAGTCTACAACAAAAAATGATAGAATCTTTAACCAACCAGATAAGAAACATGATTCTTATGCATTCCTTAAATTTTTACCTATTGAGTTACGACTCAAACATATATCTGTCGTCCTGGGTAATAAATTCACCCCGTCACTGATGATTGTCAGTGCAGATAGTGGTTGTGGTATCATCGACTACAGTCAACCACATGAGAAGCTCGACCTGTTTACTAACAAATATAAATTGGAGTTTAAGAATGTCCTAGTCGCCATGAAACAAAACATAGGGTATAACGAAGAGGTCTCTATCAAATTCAAATTAAACCGTGGTAAGTTGTCAAAATTATGGAAAAGGTTTTCCAAGATTACTGGACTAATCACCAGACCTTTAGGTATAACGCATAAGAAGGACAAAAATGCTGCAACCAACGCCATATTTCTACAAAAGTGGCAAGGTTTGTCCTTGTACAAAGGAGCAGGGAGGGATCATATAGACGATGAACTAGATGATATAGAGTTCGATTTCTCAAGCCACGAATACGCAAAGTCAAGTACTATATTAAAAACGTCAAAAATTGAATTTACTTATGAAATGGCTATTCCAGGTCGTGTTCCACATGGCGCTCATCGTACTATATCACATTTGGATGGTCCGGATGTTGGAAATAACGGTGCCCCGCCAACAAATCACCTCGATGTACAAATATGTGGAGGCTCTCTTTCGTATGGACCATGGGCTCAAAGACAACTAGGCCATATTCAAGCACTGTTAATGCCAACAGTATCAAGATCAGATACCCCTATGAAGAAATTGACTCCTGGATCTAGGAGGGTTTACACCGTGTTCACGATATCGATTGGGGTAACAGATGACACAACGTGGCGTGTACCTACAAGAGAACCAAGTAAAGATGTCGACTTTCTGAAACACTACAAAGAAACAAAAGATGAGTATAGGCCATTCGGTTGGACAGATGTTAAATTTTCAAAAGATAGTAGCGCTGATATTATGTTTGTGCTATGTCCAACTGCCGACGGAATAAAGAATAATATCAACATTCACCTTGCAAATAGTGAAATAAGATCAAGCGTAAACCATGACATATTCCTAAAGTGTCAGTATTTTGATTTTGGTCTATTGATGCACTACCCATTGGGTTGGAACGAAAAATACAAATGGAAGGTAAACATAGCTTCATCTCAAGCGGAGATATTCTTGCTTCGTGAACATATGACATTAATTAGTGATATTGCCACTGACTTTACATCAAACTCACCATCACCATACGAACAATTCAGGCCTTCTGTATTTGAACTGACTTGGCTCATGAATGGATATTCCATATATCTGAATGTTAATGATCACAATATTATCAATAATCCACTAGATTTTAATGAGAATTGCTACTTGTCTTTGCACGGCGACAAACTGGTAATTGATCTTACTGTACCAAATGACACCATTAGCGCTACTCGATCCATTATTGACTATAAAGTCCACACTCCTATGTACAGGCTTTTATTGAACGCTCCTCCGTGGAACACACTCAACGAATTTATGAAGCATAAAGAGGTTGGCAGGTCGTATGATTTTACTGCAAGTGGATCGTACATACATTACGCCCAATTAGGTGTCGACAATGTTGATGAGGTTATAATTGATTGTATCAGTAAGGCAACAACTCTGCATTGTTATGGCTTTGTTATCAGATATATTATGAATGTCCAAGAGAATTACTTTGGAGGGTTTTCCCACTTCATCACCGCCGAAGAATATACAGACAACCTTTCATCAACGAAACCTACACATATAGTTACAGATGTAACAACACATGAAAATGATTCGCAATCACTTAAAGAGATGGAATCGAACCTCAGCTCAGTCGTCGAAAAGAAAGAAGAGGATGAGTTTTCGCCATCGAAATTGAAGCGAAGTGAGAATGAGTCCGAAGTTTGGTTCACATTCTCTGTCATTGATGGTGCTTTAATCCTTCCAGAAACAAATTATAATGCGAATCCCTGTACTGGTATGCATTTCAGTGAATTGGTTATAGATCTTAGAAATAACAGCTATTACATGGATATACTTGCAACATTAAGCAATGTAAATCTCAAAAGGTATATTAACAAACAACCAAATGACATATATGAATGGGTTCACAAGAATAATGCTGCTGACTTCCCTAATTTTGGTTCTCTATCTGATTTGTCGATATGTGGACATCGAATGTATGGTCTTCCACCAGAGGAAAGTACTTATTTTTGCAAATGGGATATTGATATCGGTGATCTGAGTACCAATTCTGATTTGGATGTTCTGAAAGGATTTACCATGGCCATTCAAAAAATCAAATTTGGACACGATGATTTGGAGAATATCCTGTTGTATCAAAAAGATGTAGTAGATGACATGACATCTGTTACCTTAAACGTAAGCTCAATGGAGCTTGTCATCAACTCACCTGATCCAAAATCGTTCCTTTCCATTAGACTAAATGATCTGGCTGTAAGCTCTATAGATTTTATGAGTGATAGATATACCGGTCGTCAGGATATAAAATTACCAAATCTCAAATTTTCCCTATATGGCTATGAATCTGATGATGAGATTGTTTGTTTTTTCAATTTTGAAACAAAGTTGAACTTTAGTAATTTTTCAAGGAAAAAGAATTACATGGAGGAGGCTGTCAAGCAACGCAATTACATGACAGTAAGTGATGCGCCATTTCACAGACTGGGTTTTCTACTCCCTGAAGAATATCAAAACTCGAAGGTGTATTCAGAGCTGTATGGTGCTATTGTCCCATCATCGTCATTGCCTCCTGTTCCCCTCCCTATTTTACCTGAAACAATTGATATTATTATTGAACAATTTCTAGGAAATTACTCACATCTCATAGAAACAGATGAGAATAGGACAACTTTTGATAATCAGATTCCTGGATCCCAACAATTATCCAAAATATCCACACGGCATTCCGGATTTCCTTTGATGGGAGATTTTAAAATGAGATCTTCCAACGATTCATCACTAGCCGACGATAATATTCCCATTGATCAGTCAGACCTTGTATTTGATATTAATTATATTTCTTTGGAACTGAATCCTAACGTCGGTGTGTACCTCCAGCAGTTCCTTAAGGCATTTTACGACGAGAGTGTGATTGATGTCTTAGATGGTATCGAGATCGGTATCGTTAATAACTTAGGGAAATTGAATGAAGGAAACTCCGTGATAACCAATGTTAAGCTTAGAATCCTTTATTTTGATATTTTCTGGGGTATAAAAGAAGAAAGTGGTATTGAACTTTTCCTCGATAAAATTGATTTTGAAATGTCCGAAAGAGAATTGGAGGAAAACAGGGAAAAGGTTGTGAAAGATCTCACGCTGCTCATGAAATCCAAATCTGTTAGAATTACAATTAGCGAAACTGGTGAGAAAGAACTAGAAAATGAGCGCCCCCCAGCTTTATCCTTAGTACTGGAGGGGGCTGAAGCATGGTCGACAACAAATGAAGATCAAATGAACTCCGTCAAAATTGCGTCTACCGACTTTACGGTTGACGAATCACAGGTTGAGTGGTTATTCGATTTTTTCAGTATCCAAGATAAATTTATCAAAAAGGTCACTGAGACATTCAATGAAATCCAGCGCATTCGTTCGGGTTCTAGAAAAGCTCTGATTTCAAAATTAACAGCAGCTAGTGAGCACTATCAAATCAGTCATGATTCTTATGTTATCACAAAGCCAGCCTTTATTATGAGACTGTCTAGAGGACATATAAGAGAGAACCGTAGTTGGAAGATTATAACAAGGTTGCGTCATATATTAACATATCTACCTGATAATTGGGATACAACCATTGATTCATCGTTCAAGAATAAAAATGTTAATACATTAAAGGATGCAAAGGAAATTTTTATGTCAGTTTTCTCAAATTGGAGAAACTGGGAGTTCTCCGATGTTGCAAGATCGTACATCTACAATAAATTGTTTTTAGAAGGACAGATCAAGCATGATGAGAACACAATGAGAAGAACCATCAAGGCAAGTGTTGCATCTTTCTTCATTACTGTCTACACTGAAGGATACGAGGTTGATCATAATTTTGTTGTAACTGAGGCAAATTTCTTATTGGAACAGACACCACAATTCTCTGAACTTGGAATTAGTAGGGAGAAAAATATTAACCTCACGGGTAGAGTTGGTACCATTAAAGGTAAATTTACCGATAAATTAATGAAAATGCAGGACTTGATACCCGTCTTAAAGAGTGAGGATGATAACCAGTTAAAGAGGGTAAAAACCATGTCACGAACATTTAAATTAAATGTTATGCTACTCTTCGACCATAGTGAACTGCAATTAGCTGTTGGGAAAACAAATATTATCAATACTATCAATGGTGGAACAGTAAGTATGTTGTGGGAAAGCCCAAAAGAATACACCTCCCAGGCTGGTTCTGTCATTTTGTTCTCTGAAACATCAGAAATATGGCTGAAACACAGGGATGTTGTGTTGGCCGAAGGTCAATTTCACGATTTATCTGTCTCGGGCACAGCAGAGTCTTGGTCGAATCAACCTACATTTGTTGTAAACGCCCAATGTAGTGATCTACATTTAAGAGCAATGGCTAATACAGATGTTCTAGTGAATTCCATAGGTGAGATAGAAATAACGTTGCAAGAGATAAAAAAAAACTGGAAACATTCGAAAAAAACTATTAATAGTACTTATCTGAATGAACACAAGATTAATGCGGAAGTTTTATTTTTTCTATCAAATGTTAGTATTGAAGTTATGCCTCTGTCACCATTCCAGTGTAGAAGTGAAATTAGGAAAGTTGAAATTGTCTTTAAAAAATATGATACACAAGACATTCTCCTTAGTGTTTGGGATACTGATATCTATGTTAGCTCCAATTTTACCAAGCAGCAGTACTTCAGAATATCTCTTGGTGACTTGCAGTTCAAATATAATATCGAAAATGAACAAAGTACGAGCTTCAATATTGGGCTTTCAGCATCTATTGCCAAGTTAACATTTTCCGAGCCGCATAGAATGGTTGGAAGTTTTCTACAGGACGAACGTATTGCATCTCAGAGTTTTGCCCAATTTGAAAAACTTATTCCGATATTTGAAAGGCTGGCTGTTGGAAAGAATTACGATAGCTCCAACAAGAAACGGTGTATTTTCGATGCAGATGTCACATATGTTGGTGTTCTTATTCCGATTTCGACGACTTTCTTTGTTTTGGAATTCCATAACCTACTAGGTTCTTATACGGATATGGATGATATCAAAAATATTAGTGAAGATGAAGTATCGGGACAAGTATCAGCAGAAAACATATATTTCCTAATTAAGGATCGTGATGTACCTTCAGGGTTGTCAAAACTACTGGACTTATCTCTAAAATTTTCAACTGCACAGAAGGCAACAGAGGCCGATAAATCGTTCCAATTGGAGAGTAACCATTTCAGAATATGTCTCTCTCCATTCTCGTTTGTTCGTTTAATTTGGGGAAATCATCAACTGATTACATTATTTGAGTATTACCAAGAAAATAGAATTCAAAATCTGTGGAATTACAAAACAATCGATAAGATGTTTAGTAATGAAGAAAGTAATGTCTCCTCAGAGTTACCCCTCAAATTATCATCTATTCATATCCTTTCTTACAACTTCTGTATTGGATGGGTATTCCAAGATAGAAATGCTAGTGCACCTGGTGTTATGTTAGGATTCAACAGATTATTCTCGGCTTATGAAAAGGGATTTGGAAAATTGACCTTAATTGAAGCATTTTTGTCTGTGGCCAATGGTAATACATCCAGTACATTTTATTCTAAAGGTGATGAGAAGGAACGTTATAATAGAAGTTATCTTCCAAATATGCAAATATCCTATTGGTTTGAGAAATTTGATGATTTGAAGGATGTTTATGTTCGGTTCCATGGTGAGGCATTAGATGTAAATTTCTTACCGCTGGTGATCGAAGTAGTTGAATCGTGTGTCAAGTCGGTCGAGGTTTTCCAACACCTAAAGAATACTTTAATTAAAATCCGTCCTTCGAAGAATAAAAAGAAGGATGTCAAGAAGGATAAAGATACGAGAAAGACATTTGCTCCCTTCTTTTCATCGATCAGATCTGTTAACTGCCAATTTAAATATGATGGTGGTGTGTTTAAGGTTTATTCCATTCACGACTATGAATCGAAGCTAGATCCGACCTTTGAGGTGAAGAGTCCTGGTGTCCAGATCTATTTAGACTACAGACATGATCCGGATGCCAAGAAACCTCATTGGATTAGAGGTTTAGTAAATATTGAGAGTACCTACAACTTGTTGTACGCAAAATGTGCTCCACTAATTGCTGGCTTTATCATTCAACTACAGAGTATTGTGACCAAGTATAACGAAACTGAGAAACGTGAGATGAAAGTCAAACCTGCTACTCCGACCCCTGTCGGAACAGATATAGACTACAAACGTTTATTAGATCCAATTGATATGGCCTTTAAAATCACATCATCCGAGCAAAAATTGAGTTTAAGTTGTGAGCCCAAGGCAAAAGTCCAATCTGATATTGGGTTTGGTTCTTTTACTTTTGATATTACGACAAATGAGAAAGAGGAATCTGACCCATTCAATGTATCTCTTGTTATTAATCAAACACAGGCATCCATTAAACATGTTTTCTCCAGAGAAGCAAGTACATCCTTCAAAATTGATCTCATCAATTTAACTATGATGTTTACTCACCCTGATGTCATTAACGTATATGGTGCTGCTTTGATTTCGGATGTTGATGTTTATTTCAACATGAAACAACTTCAGAATTTGTACCTGTTCATGGATATATGGATGTTAAGTCAATTACTAAAGAGCAAACCAATACAAAATCTATCCAGGGAGAGTAGTCATTTATCCATTCCGAAGGTTGCCAGTATAAATATTGATACGCCATGGTCGTTTACGCTCATATTCACAAATATAAATGGTGACGTTGACCTAGGTTCATCACTAGGTTTAATATCCTTGAAATTGAAGAGAACTTGGGTTGCGTCAGATCATTTCCAAGACAAGAGGCAATTGCTTTACACTTTCATTGACGATGTACGTCTCTTATCTCAGGGTAGATTGAGTGGTGTCCTCGAAGTTATTGGTGCATCTTCTATTATTGAGGTTAATTGGCCACATGAATCGTTTGGTCATCGCTATCCACTTGTATCACTTTCAGCCAATATTGATAATGTCTCAGTAAAGGCTGCTTTCGATTACCATATGTTCTTGATCGGTACCATTTTCAATACGAAGTTCCACTTGCATAGCGAAATGGATCTAAACAATATAATGCCAGATTTATTGAAGGTGCGCGTTACATGCGATGCCATAAATGTTTGTTCAACTGCATTAGTTGCAGCCAATATTGTCGATTTATACAATACCATTATGCGTATGAGACAAGATAATAAAATATCTTACCTGGAAACACTACGTGAATCTAATTCAGCCGATACAAAGACCCAGGAGACGTATGAAGATGTTATTAAATCTCTGAATTTACTCCAAACGGATGTTTCGGTAGATATTTCAACCTTGAATATTCAAATATCTCCTATTTCGTTGTACGATATTGAGGTTTTGGTGATAAACATAGGAAAACTTTCTGCGAGCTCAGGAACCCATTCTGGAAATAAGGTTAAGACAGATCTAAACCTTATGGTATGTGATGCATATGTGGCATTATCCACATCTAAAAGGGAAATGGATGAAGATGCAGTTTCAAAGATATCAGTGGAAGAATACATGAAGTATGCGGCCCAAATTAGCGGTGGTACTATTGTTGAGATGCCTATGGTAAAAATTAGTATGACCACATGGCAAGAAGAAAATAGTAACATTCTCGAGTTCATTTACGATTGTACATTTGGAGATAAGGTGGGTGTCAAATGGAATCTGGGGCCAGTTAATTTCATTAAGGAAATGTGGGCTACACACGTAAGAGCTATGGCAGTTCGTCATTCCCAGAATGCTACTGACATGGCCCTAGATGATGAAGAGGATGTTGAAAAGAGACTCAAAGAAGAAGAGAGTACATCGAAATTTATTTACGTTCCACTGCGTGATCCAAAGATAGATATGCCTCAGATTAAGGACCTAGGTGATGCCACGCCCCCACTGGAGTGGTTTGGTGTGAATAGGAAGAGGTTACCAACGTTTACACATCTAACAGTTGTTAAGCCGGTACAGCAAATTGTTCACACAGCTGAGCAACAGTACGCAAGTATCATCGGTCACTCCCAGTAATATTATAATGCAGATATTGTTACATAGAAACTTTTTACTATTACAAATTCATTATACAGTTGTTGTTTTTTTAATCAATAGATGAAAATATTTTGTCCTTAACGAGGTACGAAAGTGCTGTAAATCTACATAGAGATGATATCTTGATTTTGAAGGGTAACACTCTTCGTCATATTGTCACGTTTGTAGATACCAACAAGTTGTTGGGCTAATTCAAACATATTATTTCTCAAGGAAATAACGATGAATTGTGCGTTCTTCGTACGCTCTTTGATGTAATTAGCAACGATGGACACGTTTCTAAAGTCTAGAGCAGCATCAATCTCATCCATCACATACAGTGGTGTTGGTTTGTACTTGTGAAGGGCAAAGACCAATGCCAATGAACTTAATGTTTTTTCTCCTCCAGATAAGTTAGTGATGTTTCTCCAACTTTTCTTTGGTGGCATTACACTAAATGTAACTCCTTCTGAGAAAGGATCTAGGCTATCTACCAGTTCAAGTTCAGCATTGCCACCCATGGTTATCATTTGATACATCTCCTTCAATGTCATGGATATCACACTGAATCCTTCCATGAATTCGTCATATCTTTTTGTCTTCAGATCTTCCAACACCTTAGTCACTTCATCTCTTCTTCCAATAGCATCGTTCAGATCATTTTTCCTCTTTTTGTACTCTATTAGTCTGTTCACGTATTCTTCAAGAATATCGATATCCGTGTTGGTGTTGTTGATGTAATCATCGAGTGAGGCAATTTCTTGATCTAAAAGGTCTTTGTCAACTGCTGATAGTTCGCTCTCGGTTAACCGAGGGATACCCTTCGAAATTTCATCATATTCATCGTCGACAACCATCTCGTTCTCATCTCCTTCGTCATCCTGGTCACCCTCATGACCTTCAAGTGTACTTGTTTCATTATCATTATTATGGGTGTTGTGTGTCTGGACTGTTTCGTCATCCTCGATATCCTTGTTTGAATCATTAACCTGAATATCGACAGCATTGTCTTCTTTTCCTTCATCGAGCAATTGAAGCGTCCTAGTGACATCTCTGATTTTTAGCTTATGGAGTTCGTTTTCATCCTGTTTTATTTCCTTCTTCACGTAGTTAGTTAGGTTATTCAGCTTCTCTAATTTATTTTCGACCTCCAATTTGAACGATTGGTATTGGTTATTATCTGTTTCAAAACCAGCAATTTTCTCTTTTAGTTCATCAATTTTTTCTGTAGCAGCGTCCTTTTCATTTAATATATCGTCTAACGAATGTTGAACCTCTGTGAGTCTCTCCTTTGTCTGGTTCAGTATCTCTTCGTCCTTGCTATACTCTTCATCGCACGAATTAACTTCGGCCTCGTCAGATTTTAGAGATTTTTGGGCTTTCTTCATTTCTTTCTCTTTCTTTTTCAGATCCGACTTACATTTTTTTAGTTTTTTCTGGGTTAGTTCAATTCCTTCCAATAGAGAAGACACTTTTGAATTTTGTAATTGCAACTCAATACCTCCAATTTTCATGATCTTATCTTTAAGTGTTTGGATTTTCTCCTCCTTAGCCGCAGTCTCTTCCTTTAAACCAGCCAATTCAGTAGCCAGTTTTTCTAATTTTGTTTCCGTGTTACTTATTTCCTCTTTTTCTTCATCGCTACTGGAATACGCCGTTATTTTCTCCTCTAAAGTTTTATTCAGAATGACTATTTCACTTTTCAGGGAGTCTACGTCCATCGATAGTTTTGATGATTCTAAATCGATCAATGGTTCCTTCTCCTTTAACCTTCGAAGTTCTTGATCCATTTCACGGAAAGTATCATTTGCTATTTGAAAATTCTTCTCTCGTTCTTCTAAATCTTGTTCTATTTTCTTAACGTCTTCTGGACTGTATTGCATAAACGTATTGGTCGATTTATCTCCCAACTGCATTAATCCACGAGACACTTGATTACCACCACCACTCATAGTACCAGATATATCAATTAATTTACCGTCCAGAGTTACAACTCTATATCTTCTTTTTCCATAGGCAACTCTATTCGCTTGCTTTAAGTCTGCAGTAACTAAGGTATCCCTCAGAACAGAGTAGAACGCCGGTATGAATTTTTCGTGTTTTGGTTGAATTAGATCAAATAATCTTCTTACGTTATCAGGGGTTTGGATTGGCTTCGTGTTGAACTTGCGAAGTTTGTCTAGCAAAATGAATCTAGCATAGCCCAGCTTGTTTTTTCTTAGGTGTTCGATACATTGTTGTCCACACTCGACTGTCTCTACAACAATATCATCAAGTCTGGGGCATGCAGTAGATATAGCAACATCATACTCTTTAGCAATGATTCCCAGGTCACCAAGCCTACCGTGATAACCCGATATACGTCCGGATTTTTCCAGTCTGGACAAGGCAGCTTGAACTTTATTTTTATTTTGAACATTAGAAAGAGCGGATCTTGCCTCTGATGCACGTTGTCTTTGAACAGATAAAACCTGGAGCATATCTTTTATTTGATTTTTGGCATTAGCACACTCGGTTTCACCCATTGTAACTTCCTTGCGTATTATTGTTAACTCATTATTCATCTCATCTATTGATTTGGATTTCGAATCGATAGATTGAGTTTTGATACTGAGGTCGCTTTTGATACTCCTTATATTTTCTTCTAACTTTGTTTGTGTTTCTTTCAGAACAGATAATTCGGATTCGGTGATTTGTATCTCTAGGGTCTTCTCTTGGATCTTGACATTCCAAGGTTCCAGTTCTTTTTCATATTTATTGATGTCCTCAGATATATCCTTAGTTTTATCCTTGAGAGAAATCTTAATCTGTTCTAATTTGGACCTTTCTTCGTTCAATTGTTGGTCTAACTCCTGTATCTTTGCAGAATTCTCCACAGATTCTTCTTCAAGATTACTAATCTGTGTCTCATTCTCGCTTATTTTCTCTTGGGTTGTTTTGAGTGATTTTTCAGCCTTCTTCTTCTTCTGAGTTAAACTCTTCAACAGCTCTTCAGTTGAAACCTCTCGTGTTTTCATTTCCCTCTTTTCTTTGTTCAATGATTTTTCCTTTGATTCGAGCTCTGCTAATTGAGTGTTCAGGTCTGTGTGTGCATCAGTTAATGCTTTTACCTCCTTCTGCTGTGTCTCAAATTTTTCATTTTCCTTGTCCAGCTGGGAATTTAGATTGGTCACCTTTTCAAGGGAGTTCTTCAGTTTTTGGTTACTCTCGTGAATCTTCAGTTGGTATCGTTTAGAAGTTGCTAGAGTTAGACTCTTTTCCTTGTTTAGGTATTCCAACGCGGCATCTTTATCCTTTTCTAATGCATTCTTTTCGCGATCTACAATTTCGAATCTATTTTCCTTTTCGATACATATGTCATTCAAAGCCTCCATTTCAGTCATATTCTGTTCTATTAGAGGTTTGTATTTTGTTGTGCCAATAATATCCTCTAGATACTCTAGCAAGCCATCGTCGTTATCCTTTTCGGCCTTGGCCTTCATTTGAGCAATATTTTCAACTTCACCTTGAAGGATCAGAAATCTTTTGTGGTCGAGATCGATACCTTCTTGCTTGAGCAATTCTGTCACAGCCTTGTAGTTACTCTCCTTACCATTGATATAATATTTTGACGAGTTATTTCTGAAAGCGCGTCTAGTAATAACAAGATCACCTTTTTCGGTATCTATCTTAGTCGTCCCGTCTGGAAGATCAAAGACGTATTGAAAATGAACTTCAATAGAACATGATGGTAGGTTGGGGTATTTCTCTGACTTGTGAATCAAGTCCGCAAGCCTGTCTTGCCTCATTTTGTTGGCACGGAAACCAAACACAAACAACATCGAATCGATGACGTTAGATTTACCGGAACCGTTAGGCCCCACAACAGCAGAAAAGCTTGTGTTGAATGGACCCACAACTTGTCTACCAGCGTATGATTTGAAGTCATTCATCACTAGTTTGTTGATGTATAATCTTGCCTCATTTTTTTGCTTTTGATTATGCGCACTATACAACTTCTGGAGCTCTGCTCTGCTGTTTTTAATAGGAGATAATTGGATTAATTCAAGCTTTCTCACTGGAGATCTTCCATGTGATCTTCCTGGAGATCTTGGTGGTGATTGAGAGTACGACTTTAGTTTACGACCTGATCTAGTCTCCTGAGTTAATGGTGGTTGAAGTGACGGTACCTGGAATGATGCGCTTGATGTTGGGTTACTAGGTTGTGAAAAGGCGAATCTGTTATCTGCAGAAGCGATGACTAACTTCCTAGGCGTCCTTGATTTCGCGTACATCATATCCTGCTGTGTGTCGTTCTTATATTGTTCTTCAGGCCCATCATCGGTTGGCGTGGCTACCTCTTCCTCAGTAGGGACCTGGGGCTCTGGAGTTTGCTCATCGGCCTGGGTTTTCTGTTTTTTGTTCAAAGGACTGTCAGACATACTTGTGAATGGTATATCGTACGATAATCTGTGTTCGCCCCTGATCCTGACCAATTGTTTGCTGTGGTTCTTCAGTAATGATCTAATGTTTGCCACCTTGCATCCTTTTGTTTATGTTTGCATCGCGGCGCGAGTGAAATTTTTCGTGGAATCCCTCTAGTTAAGAGAAGATTGGGATGTATCACTTTATAAATGGAGATGCTAGAGAAAATATGTATTTTAACATAGGAACAAACAGCATACATCTGCAGTCAGGTTAATATATTCAGTCATAACTCACACATCATGAAATCTGTCCCGATTGTGATTGATAATGGGTCATATTCTATTAAATTTGGTAGCGGCTCAAAGCCATACACAGCATATAACAGTCTCGTGCGAGACAAGTACGGGACATCATACCTATCTAACCAGTTGTCAAAAATCAAGGATATATCATCAGCAACTATTAGGCGGCCACATGAACTAGGACAACTCGTTTCTTGGGAGTTGGAAAGTGAGATATGGGATTACTGTTTGTTCAATCCAGATGAGTTTCCAGGGTTTGATATAGGGGATGTTGCTGGGCGCGATCTCGTCCTGAGTGAAACATGCATAAGTATACCTGAACTTAGTAAGCATACGGATCAAGTAATCTTTGAAGAGTATGACTTTGGAAGCATGTATAAGACCTGCGTCGCCGGATATGTTCCATTTATGTCGCAGGATAGCTTCCGTATTGTGTCGGGAAAGGAAGACACAGATGATGGGGCAGCTGCACAAAAGGACGCAGTGCCAGAGAGAGACTATCGAGATTATCAGTTAGTTATCGATTCTGGGTTCGATTGCACGTGGATTGTGCCGGTAATTAAGGGTGTGCCCGTATATAAGGCAGTCAAGAAATTAGATATCGGTGGTCGTTTCCTCAATGGTCTACTAAAGGAAACACTATCCTTTCGTCATTACAATATGATGGATGAGAGTATACTGGTTAACGAAATCAAGGAAAAATGTCTATTTGTGAGTCCTACGTCCTATTTTGACAGCTTCAAACACAGGGACACACGTTCTGTTGAATACGCACTGCCGGACTTCCAGACAAGTGTCAAGGGGTACGTAATAGATGACACGAATAGACAAAAACTGGCTGATGGAGCCCAGAAACTGACACTACGAGACGAACTTTTTGCCATTCCAGAGACTTTTTTCCATCCAGAAATTGCCCAGCTACTTAAACCAGGTATCGTGGAGACTATCCTCGAGAGTCTCGCGATGCTTCCGGAGGTGTTACGTCCCCTTATGGTCAGTAATATTGTCTGCTTGGGAGGCAATTTCAACTTACAGCACTTCGGTACAAGACTCTGTCGCGAACTACAACGTCAACTTCCTACAGACTGGGTATGCCGTGTCTCCCTGCCAACGGGCGACAGCTCGCTCGCAGGATGGCACGCCATGCATGATTTCGCCGCCACCAAAACGTACACCCAGAACCGCGTAACACGCCAGGAATATCTTGAGCACGGTACGGAATGGTGTACGCGAAACAGGTTCGGGTACCAAACATGGATATAGCTCTTCTTATAAATACCCTGGTTGACCTCATCGCCTGCTTATTACTGAGGAACACTCGAAAGATTTTTCGTGTTGACCAATTTCCTTTTTGGGACACCGCGTTCCGCTGAGTGCCCAGAGCGACAACAAGACAACTACCATTAGCAGCGCATCAAACACAGGCAGCTTACACCAGACTTGGAACTCGAGCGGCTGGCAATGGAGGTGGGGTCCTTTCGGAGTCGAAGATCCCCGGAGATTGAGGGAACTGGTGTCATTATTGATGTATTTATATAAGTAGAAGTTATTTATTGTGCCAGGTTTCGTCGCTCTACCACGACAACAACGAAAATACAAAAACAAATACATCAAAAAGGTGCACAGACACCCCTTCCTCTCTTTCTTCACCCCTCGTTATATAAAAGATAGATGATGCATAATTCCAACACCCTCTGGTTGATGGCCCTTGGGTTATCACAGCTTCCACTGCCGTTGGTTGGTGCAGTGGCAGGATCCCTGGCCAATATTGAACAGCAATTGAATGTACAACAAATAGAACCCGTTTCGTTTGGAAGCGGAATGCAACTGCTGGGAAACATAGATAGCATCTCATTTTACAATTACACAGGCCAGCAGAATTTCACGACAGGGAATCCTGCTGTGAATGATTCTGGTAATGCCCTCATATACTACGCAGACGATATGCTGATACGATTGGCACCGGCCAGTGACTTCCAAACAGACTCTGTCATACAACATATTACACCTCTAGGGGATGATGCATTCATACTAGGTGGTAACGGAACATTTATGGGTAATGAATTAGGCAGTCAGCTTGTGTATAATCTTACGTCTCTGTCTGTTGCCCCCATTTTCAATAATACAGTGCATGATGTTACAGCAGTGCTGGTTGATGGAAATACTGTATACTTTGGAGGAAATTTCACATTTGGTGGCTCACATAGTCTGGCTATGTGGAACTGGTCCGATAATGAGACCTTTGCATTGCCATTCGGCGGGTTCGGACCTGGCTCTTCGATAAATTCTATTCAAAAACTGGACGACGACAATCTACTGTTCGCAGGGCGGTTCTTCACCCTAGATAATTCATCATATCTTACACGAATAATGCGAAACATTGAGAATTCACTCAACATATCAAGCGTAGAACTCAACCCGCTGGTGTCTCTGGGAGAAACTGTGTGGACAATTGACTCATCCAGTGAGTTCACATCTGCTAATTTCATATGTCCCTCCAGCTCAAAAGAATCTTGGTTCGAAAGCGGGACCACGGCAAGTATATCTGGTCGTTTGCCATATGATATCACCCCAACCAAATTGAGGGTATACAATTCACCGAATTCGAATAATGAGATATCTCTCTTCAGAATTACCACTGGACCCTCCAACAGTATATTGAATATGACATATGTGGAACCTACAACAGGACAACTAAAATATTGTGATGCTTTCTGCCCATTGTTCACAAAGAAGACACTTTCTGCGCAAGCGCAAAATTCGTCCAAACTTGAAACCGACATGTTTTCGCTGTTAAACAATAATTCTACAATTATTAAGTGGTCCGAGGACTTTCAAGATTTTGCATTTGTCAATTCCGTGGATATTGATACTCTTACATTTACAGCCATGGACTCCTATGGCTCTAATGTGGCACTAGCGGGTATTCAGCTCTACCAAAATTCATTCAACAGCTTTGCTAATTCTACACTTAACGAGCCTAATTGCCAAGGAGGTTCAAACATTACAGCGGTAACACTTTCGGATAATTTATGGACCGCGAAAGAAGATGGTGTTGATTATTTGAGCACATATTATACACCGCTGGATGACCCTGTTCCTCAAGTTGATTTTCAGATTTCGCTCGATTATGCGGGGGAGTACAACATCGATATTTATACACCTGGTTGCTCGGAGGATGGTACATGCAATTCAAGAGGTATTGTCAATGTAACTTTATGGGATGCGACCGATAATTCCATGATATCTACAAAATCAATATACCAGAATAATGACCGTTTGAAATATGATGGCTTGTATACAGGTCCTCTCAACACGTCCAGTTGTCTTGTTACATTGAGATATCAGTCCGGGCTTTACGCATCCACAACACCAGTTACACTCGTTGCCGATCGAGTCAGTGTTTCGATTGTTAAATTAGATATATCTGATTTGGAGAATTTATCGACAAACACTACCAAGGCTACGACAAGACTCAATGGAGTTTTGCAGTATCAGAAATCCAATTTTACATCCAGCTTCAATTCAAGTGATTTACCTATTACAGATACGCCTCTTACAGAATACGCTTTAGAACATTTCAGCTCTAATTCCTCTGTTTTTGCCACATTATACAATAACGACACATTACTGTTGGGAACAACAGATCAAGGAGTCTCCATGTTGTCTTTAGGTAACGGCGTTACTATACGCGATTATAGTACTGACGCCCTAGGAGGCAGTGTAAATGGATTTTTCCCATTCTCCAACTCGGTACTAATATCAGGTCATAACTTAAACACAAGCAGTGCAACATCTAATAGCTTTGTATACAATGGCTCATTCCGCAGCCTTGATATTGATAATGATGCTATAATCAACACGTTTGCTAACTTCACCTATGAGGGTAACGAACTAATAATTGTTAACGATAACAACGTTTTCAATGTGTCTAGTAATGTAGCAGTTACAAACAACACGAGTTTGTCAGTATCGTTATCTGCGGCTGGGAAGAACACACAAGATGAAACCCTACTTTTCGGAACGGTATCGCGCTCTCAATTCACCAATATTAATTCATCAGTAGCCCTTTCATCGAATAAAACGATCCAGTCTTTGAATTTTCCAATATCTCAACCATACACAGGTTTATACTTAAATGATTCAGTGACAGCTTATGGGTATGTGGGCGCAGATTCCAAGACTCATCTGGAGTTCAGTGGGGTGGATACATATAACGATGAATGGACATGGGATGGAATCATTCAGTCGTGGATATATTCTGCAAACCAAAGTATGCTGGTTGTTGGTTCATCCGGCAATTCTAACAATGAATCTCGGCTATCTGTTTTGAATTCTACTACCATGAAGACTATCCATACTACAACCGTGTCTGGCCACAATTCGGATATTGGCGCTGTACTGAACTTTGAGACTAATTCAACGCTTATGGTTGGTGGAAATTTTTCTGTTTCTGGGGTCAATTGTAGTGGCATATGTCTGTTCAATTATGAAACGGGAAACTGGTCTTCCTTCGCAAATAATGTTATCAGTGGTAACATTACAGACTTAAAAATATACAACAAAACATCCATTCTGATATCTGGTAGATACAACACGGAAAACACCACAGGTATAACTTTAGGTGTGTATGATTTGGTTAATAATGAATTGACACCGCTGAGAAAAGATAATACGGAACTCGACACATTTATCATTGCAGATTCGGGCATCATTACCTGGAATGATACATCATTACAGGTGTATGCTGATGGACAATGGAAAGATACGCTGATATCTAACGTAAACGCATCTTCTACAATTTCAGGGGTGTTCCAGGTCCAGAATAGCGGGTCCACCTCTGAATTCGCAAAGCGTGAAGAAACAGATACCTCGTCTTCGGTTTTGGTTCTAAACGGGCAATTCTACGATTCGGTATTCGGTAATATCCAGGCTCTGGTATATAACTTTAACCAATGGACTCCTTATCTGTTATATGACTACATGGATTCATCTGATTCTGAGTCAATCCATGGATTTGTCAATCAGGATACCTCCAGTTCGCAGAACACGAACGTTATTCTGCTCAATCCCGCAACTGTATCGACGACTTCTTTATCATCCAGCTCCTCATCCAGCTCCAGCACCGCCACAAGCACATCTACACACAAACCCAAACCTACAAAGACAGCTACACATACAAAGAAGGTCCACCGAGGTTTTGTTGTTCTGATTGGCCTGGCTCTAGCGCTCGGCACAGTCATGCTGCTGGGGCTGATCGGCGTAATATTTGCCGCAATCTTTAGAGACGAAGAGATCCAATACCAGCCACTCACCCCACACATCAACGAAAATGATATGGCAAATATACAACCCCCAGAAAAGATCATGAAGTTCATCTAAAAATAATTGTTTATTTGGGCTTATACCTTCTTGATTAGCTGTGGTGCACGGTAGGAATTTCACTGAAAATTTTTGTTTACGCGGGCGGCAGCTGTTGCGGGTGTTTTGTTTTCGCCGAGTGGCGGAGCACACAAGAAGGGACCGCGATCGTCATCCTGCGAGGTTAACGAGACAATGCACACTCATATTTTATATAAGCTAGACTAAGTATATAAATATTTGCTGTATTATCGGTACTGATACAATCTGTACCTCAGTGAACAATCCACTATTGACAGTTCTTTTTTTGTTTTGTTTTCGTATTTCAAACACATCTAAATACGTTTTTTTCATTGCAGAATAGGTGTATTGCGTGATGTTGACAGGAACTAAAATTACGGCATTCCTGCTGACCTCACTGTTATGTGTTGAGGTAGCGGTTGGGTTCTACCTTCCTGGTGTTGCCCCTATGACATTTCATCAAGACGATGAGATTCCTCTTCTCGTCAACCATTTGTCCCCTTCCATGTACTTCCAACATCTGACCGAGGATGGTCATACCGTTAAGGGCGACAAAGAGAGATATCTGTATTCATATGACTATTACTATGAGAAGTTCCACTTTTGCAAGCCAGATCACATCCAGAGACAACCTGAATCCCTGGGTTCTGTTATCTTTGGTGACAGAATCTACAATTCTCCATTCCATATTAAGATGCTGGAGGACCAGGAGTGTACCTCCCTATGTAAGACTGTTATTCCAGGTGATGATGCTAAGTTTATCAACAAACTTATCAGAAATGGTTTCTTCCAGAACTGGTTGATTGATGGTCTACCAGCCGCTAAGGTTATCCATGACACCAAAACTAAGACGGACTTCTACGGTGCCGGTTTCGAGCTTGGTTTCGTTGAAGTTGTCCAGTCTGTCGGTGCTGGTAAGGTTAGCACATCCCCAAAGGCACTTCCAAATGCTAACGATGGCCTTGAATTGGAGGGGCGTGATGCTAAGAACGTCCAGATGCTGCAGAATGTCGAGATGACATATTTTGTGAATCACTTTGATATCAATATCGAGTATCATGACCGTGGTGAGGGTAACTACCGTGTTGTTGGTGTTACTGTTGATCCTGCTTCGATTGAACGTTCTGTTCCAGGTGCTTGTGAATCCACAGGCAGACCATTGATTCTAGATGAAGAGAGGGACAACGATGTTTACTTCACCTACTCCGTCAAATTCACACCTTCGGAAACCGTTTGGGCTACTAGATGGGACAAGTACCTGCACACGTATGACCCAACCATCCAGTGGTTCTCCCTTGTGAACTTCTCCATTATTGTTATCCTCCTATCCTCTGTGGTTATTCACTCTCTGCTAAAGGCACTAAAGAGTGATTTTGCTCGCTACAACGAGCTAAATCTGGACGATGAGTTCCAGGAGGATTCTGGATGGAAACTTGGACATGGGGATGTTTTCCGTATCCCTCACAAATCAATGATCCTTTCTGTTTTGGTCGGTTCTGGTACTCAGCTATTTTTGATGATTGTTTGTACCATCTTCTTCGCTGCCCTAGGTTTCTTATCCCCAAGTTCCAGAGGCTCTCTAGCTACTGTAATGTTCATGTTATACGCACTATTTGGTTTCGTTGGATCTTACACTTCCATGGGTGTCTATAAGTTCTTCCAGGGTCCATATTGGAAGGCTAACATGCTCCTAACTCCGATCTTGGTTCCAGGTTTCATTTTCTCTGTTATTCTGGTCATGAACATGATTCTGCTATACGTTCACTCATCAGACGTCATCCCAGCATCAACTCTATTCTTCATGGTGTTCCTGTGGCTTGTCTTCTCGATGCCATCTGCCATTGCTGGTTCCTTCATCGCTCACAAGAAGTGTCACTGGGATGAGCACCCAACCAAGACTAACCAGATTGCTAGACAGATTCCATTCCAGCCATGGTACTTAAAGACTATTCCAGCTACCCTAATTGCTGGTATTTTCCCATTCGGCTCTATTGCGATCGAACTGTACTTCATCTACTCCAGTTTGTGGTTCAACAAGATCTTCTACATGTTTGGTTTCTTACTGTTCTCCTTCCTGCTTCTAACCCTAACAACATCGCTAGTGACAGTTCTTATCACATACCACTCTTTATGTCTGGAGAACTGGCTATGGCACTGGAGAAGTTTCATCATTGGTGGTGTGGGATGTGCGTTGTACGTTTTCATTCACTCCATCCTCTTCACTAAATTTAAGTTGGGCGGATTTACCACCATTGTTCTATACGTCGGATACTCCTCTGTGATTTCTGTCTTGTTCTGCATCGTCACAGGTGCCATTGGATTCATAAGTTCCATGTTTTTCATTAGAAAGATCTACTCTTCCATCAAGGTCGATTAGGGTGTATTATGGCATTAGGCTGAAAAGTTTACGTGTCCTTATTATATAGAATAGGAACAATAATAATAAATGTACCTAAATTATTATAAATAAAGTTAAATTGCGAAGGATAATTTAGTAATTGAATTTATATTTGACTATTATATATTGATTGTAGATAGATTATCATTTTTTACTTTTGTTTACCTCAGGCAGTGTAGATGCACATCTT
>JAKTPZ010000047.1:3094-23152 GCA_030579215.1 Maudiozyma pseudohumilis
GCGTACTGCCGCAGGGCGCGGAGGCGGGTGCGGCGCGTGGTGCGGCACAGTGTGTGTGCGAGGAGTGTGCAGGCGGTGGTCCAGGCCCAGCCTTGTTTCACGAGGAGCGTGTTTAGTATGTGGTCTTTGTGTGCGAGGTGGTGCAGGGGGGTGGCGTGGAGGGTGTTGGTCAGGCTGAGGGTGAGGCCGATGAGGGGGGGGGCAAGAGCGAGACCTGTGCGAACGAGACCTGTACGAGCGAGCCTTGTACGAGCGAGCCCTGTACGAACGGAGTGAGTACAGGGCGAGTGAGTACAGGGCGAGTGAGTACAGGGCGAGTGAGTACAGGGCGAGTGTTTGTTATTGTGCTCTTGTTTGTTATTGTGCTCTTGTTTGTGATTGTGCTCTATGCACTCTCCCTCTATACACTCTCCCTCTCCCTCTCCCCTTGATTGTTTGTCTTTCTTCCCCTCTCTCTTCCCCTCTTCCTCCTTCCCCTGTCTTTCTGTCATTGTGTTTTCTTGTGTCTGGTTTGTCTGGTTGAGCTTGCTTGGGCGTGCTATTTATCCTGTCTTTTGCTTGCTTGCGAATATACCTGTCTTTTGCTTGCTTGCGATTATACCTGTTGATATAGTGTGTCTTGCCCTCGACTCTTGCTTGGGTGCTATTTATCCTGTGCCTTGCCCTGCCGCTGTGATGCTGATCTCCGGTGTTCGGCTGGCAGTTTCGGCTGGGCTCGGCTGGTCTGTCCCGCGCCTGCGCCTGCGCCTTCTAGAGTGCGCACTCTACATACGCACAATTACATACATCAATACATCTGTATAGTAGAGATCGACACACCAATACATCCGCACATCCGCACATCTCTACAGACACACATCACTACGCTTAACTATGGATCTCCCCACCCGTTTTGAGGTGGAGCTGGAGTTCGTCCAGTCGCTCGCCAACATACAGTACGTCACGTACCTCGCCACCCAGCAGGGGAACCTGCTGCGCGACCCGCGGTTCAGGAACTACCTCAAGTACCTGGAGTACTGGGCCGCTCCGCCGTATGCCCAGTGCGTGGTGTATCCCAACGCGTTGTTCGTGCTGAGGTTGATTAATGTGTTTTTGGAGCGGTACGGCAAGGTGCAGGCAGGCGTGGCAGGCGAGGAGGAGGAGTTGGGCGGCGTGGATGAGCTTCCCAAGTTCTTGCAGTTGCACGGCGGCGATTTGATGAACGAGATGGTCGGTAGATGGAGTGGTGCCGGGGCGGTGCCAGGGCCTGGGGTGGGGCCGGGGGCGGGAGGCGCAGGTGAGACGGGGGGGACCGCTGCCGATGCTGCTGTGTAAAGTAACTGTATATATGGTTAGTGTAATATAATATTTTTGTACGCGAACGAAGTGAGCGTGCGTGAGCGTGCGTGAGTGTGCGTGAGTGTGAGTGTGGGTGAGTGTGCGTGAGTGTGGGTGAGTGTGGGTGAGTGTATTGATACTATGTGTTGATACTATGTGTTGATGCTATGTGTTGATACTATGTGTTGATACTATGTGTTGATACTATGTGTTGATACTATGTGTTGCTACTATGTGTTGATAGTAAATCTTGATGATAAATCTTGATATATATATCTTGATAGTAAATGTTGATAGTAAATATTGATACAATGTATGGTAATGTTCGCCAAGGCAAAGTGTTTATAGTGTTTATTCGTTCTTCGATACTGTTGCTTGCACTAGCTCTGCCTTATTCTCCGGGTTTGGCGCCCAGCGCTCGGCGCCCGGGCTCGGCGGCAATATTCTGCGATGTGTCCGGTCACATGTTCCCCGGCAATGCGGTATTGGTGGTTTGGCGTATAAGTAGTCGCAAAACAGTGTGAAGCGCGTGTTGGTACACATACGCCGTATGGATATGCCAGGTGATCAATTGGCTTGTGTCGGGGCTCTGTTGTAAAGTTTCAGAATGTATATTCACTCCCAGTTGTTGGTGCCCGAACGCTATGTTTGTAATTCTGCAAATTGTATAATGTGAGTTTGCACAGGAATAATAGCGTCGAAAGGTGGCGCTCTTGCTCATGTACACCTATATAAAGTACGTGGATGTGCGATCCCAGGGTGGTGACGAGGATTGACAGCTCGCTTGTATAGTACACGTTTGAAAACATCTATTGGCAAAGTACAAATTCTACATACTTATGTAATTGGTATATTACAAGCACCAATTATCGGCTCGCACACATCCCGGAACAATCTAGGGTGTAGGGGGCGTGTTCGTTCTTCGTCGTACCATTTACATTCCGCAAGCATCAACAATGAGACGTACGAATGCGTGTTGTGCAGAGGTATTGTTCTCTGCACGCTTATAAATACACCGCAGTTACCTGCTTATGAATACACCGCAGTTACCTGCTTATGAATACACCGCAGTTATCTGCTCATGAATACACCGCAGTTACCTCTGCTCATGGTTAGTAGGGCATGGCGATCTGGAAGGTCATGAAACCTCGAATTAGAAACCTGGTGACCATGGCAGTGCTTGCCATGTGCGGTCACGCAACCTGCACCACACCTGCACCACACCTGCACCACACCAATTTAGCGCTGCATTGGCGAATATCGAATTCGAACCTTGTCCGCTTCATTTTAACACACGCCACTTCTCTAGCACCTTGCATCGCAGCTTCCCATATCGTTTACTTGCGGAACAATTTCCTCGAACGCAATGGTGCATGAGTTGTGGCATTTCCAGCTCTCCGTGGCTGGCCAGGACGAGGTTTCGCTATGCGGCTTGAGTGGGCGGCCGCAGATGCACTGGTAGGTCTGGTGACACGTTCTCTTTGCTTCTGCTTTTCTTGCTCCACTAATTGCTTCAACTTCTCCACAGACGCACTCTCCAGCTGCACCTCAGCATCAAAACTACCACCGCCCTCTTTCAAATGTGAAACATAAGCAGGCTCGCTCATGAGACGGTGGACGTACCCGGCTTGTGATTGCACGCCGATCCAGGCATCCAGTAATTTGTTACTCGACGAGCACACACTGTGCACCTTCTTAAGGTCTCCATGCACAGCATGCGAAACGGTATGGTTGAGCTGCTTGATTGTCGTGAGTATGCGGTCGAGGGAGTCTAGTTCGTGCATTAACGATTGTGTACTGAGGGATGGGGCTGCGCTGGTCGTGAGGTTGCCGGTGGTGCCGTTCGCGCCCGCTCCACGGCGCTGCTGGTTAAGGTTGTTGCGCATTTCTGCAAATACTTCAGGGATCAGTTTATCCATTCTATCTTGGCTCATTGTTGTACGGGTTGTGGGATTGTGTATGTATGGTTATTTTTGTAGGTTGTGTGTTTATAATTTCAATTGAGGTATCGCGACTGGGTTTTATATTTTGGTTATTTGTTTACGCTTTTAAAAAGCGAAGGTTGAATGGGACATTTCCTAAATAATCAGGAAGAAAAAATATAATCGTATTTGGAGAAATGGGAAAAGTTACTTGGAATATTTTTTTTTTGAATCTGTCAAGACAACCCCACCTACCCCATATAATTGATGTTGGGAAAATGTTTATAAGGTTATTAATAGTTTTGTCCCCTTACCTGTATTTTATATATGTAAAATTTCAAGAATTCATATATTACCGCTACCAAAAATTATATTTACACCACTTTAAACCAACCGAGAATAATTGACTTGCAAAACATTCAATAATATTTTTCCTGATCACCATTTCACTTCAATTACTACTAATTTCACAAAAAAAGTAACTGAAATCACCAACCTTCGGTAATAGTACCTCTTCTAACAACTACACCTGCTACAACTCACATAAAGTAGCCACCACCCCTCATCAATGCAAAAACTCATGTATTAAGATACTACACCCTCATTTCAATCTTCTTCCTTGCGATGCCTTGTCACCCACCCTCTGTCATCATCCACGGCCGCAGCGCGGTAAACCCGGTTAGGTACAATTAAGTTCAACACAACTTCTCAACAACTTTAACACTGCACGCTAGCACAACAGAAAAGAGATCTGACAAACCAACGCCTCAACAAAAGATGAGCTGTGGAGACGATATCTGCGAAATCCTCGTTCATGCTTTCGACGACAATGTCGACGACCCAGTCTCGCTGGTCACAGTTATCGATATGCATGCAACCCAGGTACAGGCAACCGGTACCTTTGAAAAGAAAGAGGAGTACCTGAAGAAACTCCTGGAATTAATGATACAGAACAAGACTACAGTATCTGAGATTGGCTGGGATTTGCCCAAAATTTTGCTGCAGTTTGTAGCGCCGGATAATATCGGTTTCGACAAGAAACTTTCACAGAATGGGGTCATCTCAACGCTGATGAAGTGCTTTAACGAAATCGCTCTCTCGGGGAACGCGAAGGAGTGTCTACTTATAGCTTGTGAGTTATTGACTGATCTCAAGATTGATGAATCGCCACAGGAGGATTTAGACCAGGGTTCCGATGACATATACACACCGGTCAATGTAAATGAGTTTATACCAGATCTGAAACTACACATTCTCATCCAATTGATGATTGCATGCGTACAGAGAGTGAAGACACTGTACCCTTCCAAATTCCTCGGATTGATAGTGAGGGCAATCACTCAGTTTATGAGGTCTAATATCGACTCTATGAACGACACCAAGTTCCTTTTGAAGCGTGTGTATGAGTTTTGTATCAACTACAGTAAATTCCAGGAAAATCGTCCAATCCCAGTGGATGAAGGCGATGATGACGTTTCCAAAGAAGAGATGGATAAGATAGCGGCGGAAGAGAGGGCATTGGAATGCAAACTGATCATCCACCTGTTTACACACACCTTGTCAGTCGGGCTCAAACGCCAGGAGGTTTGCTTCGATCTCAATTACTTTTCCGACGTGGCTAAAATGGCTGGAAATAATGACGATGCTGATGTAATGGACCCACAGATTAAAGATATTTGCTCCAAATATTACTTGCTAGCAATTTTGTACAATCTGGATATCGAGCATGAGTTCAATGAATACGTTGATGAATGCAAGTCGATATACGATACTGCTATAGAGAAATTCAAGGAAACCGGTCAAGAAAGTGACAAAGAGAAAGCAAACCAGTTTATTTACAAGCTATCGTATGCATTCTCTGTGCAAAAGACATTTGGTGAAAGGACGTTGTCAGCTGATCCATACGGCATTGCCATCCTTTCGGCAATCTATTATATGGAGGAAGAGAAACATAGTTCCGATAGTGTTTCAATTTCAGAGGCTGTCTACCTCTATGTCAGGTGTACCTCGGCTTCACTATACTCAGAACTATACAACAGCAAGGCCATGGAAAGCGCTGCCAGATACTGGTTATGGATGGTCATCACCCAAAACTCGACCAATGATTTGAAGAACGAACTTGCTGAGATCGCAGAACTAATCATGGCTGTATTCATGCAGCTACTACTGCTAAAAAATTGCACACAAACGGATGAGAAGGTCAAGGCTATATCCTTCACGCTCCTCAGTCGCATCCTGTGTCTGATACCAGAAAATATTGCATTTGATTTCATTCTCGACACCTTGCTCATGTGCCCTTACATCTCGGCTAGGTGTAACATCCTATCCATCCTGAAGACGATGATGTTGAAACCAATGCAATCGACGGCAATCAACAACCCAGCAAAGGGTACAGACGACCTTTCGAGCCAAGTAGAGGACCTAAACATCACAAACAAAAGCACAGCAAAGGGGCCACCTCTCCTACCACCAAGACCATACATTCTCATCAACGAGCACAGAATGGCCGCCCTTCACAGCTTAGCATTAATGACGTTAGAGGAAACCAAGAAGGACACCAGCAACAAGGCAATGTCCACACTACTACTCTCCTATCTGAACTTCTTTGCCGGCCTAAGAGAGAAATGGGACAAGTCTCTTCTAGCCATCATGCACGACAAAGTTGCCGAGGTCTACAACGATGAAACCGCCGAGGCCATCCCGGAAGCCGGATTCATCAAATTGGCAAACAAAACCCTTGCCAACTAACTCCTGTATACTATCTTATATACACATCAACTAACTCAAGAGAAATCCTTGTCCTCATTAAAGCATTACCTCCATCTCCCTTGGCCCACTCCGGAATCCCTTGGTTGAAACCGGACTAGCGGAACCTTGCGAATCGCGACATTTTACTGCCTATTGTTTTCTCGCTTCGCCGCTTCGCCTCAGTAAAACACCCGCAGCACAACGGGGGGGTGTAGTCATCGGACACTCTCTTTGTCACACACGTTCATTTCACCAACGCAGCTATATAACACACATGCCATGCAGGACACAGCAGGAGAGCAGGAGGTAGACACTTTACAGTTCCGCATAGCTATACACATCAAATATACAATATGAGCAAGATGCAGCGAGCAGCGGTGCGATACAAACACACGTTGAAGGTCTCGGACCTCACTCAGGCTGCCGATTTTAGCAAGTACTCGCCCGTACGGCCGATCAAAGAAGGTATAGCGCCATATATTGTCGAGACAATGAAAGCGTACCCATCACAATCGCGGTATATCAACCAGCAGCACTACTATCAGAACAGGACCAATCTTGTGAATGACTACGCTAAGAAAAGCCCGCATCCCGTCTCGCTGTTGCAATTAGCACAATATTACGACGACTCCACTACGCTGACAAAACAAAAAATTATCAACTCTGGCCAGTTTGTGAAGGAAGAGTTGGCAATTCGCATAGCTGATAAAATCTCTAGGCTGCAACAGTTGCCGTTTAATGTTGTGAATAATTTCCATTTTCTACAGGTATATGAATCATACTACAATATCTTTGAGCGGTTCAGGAAATTTCCTGCCATTAAGAGCATGGATGATAATCTAGAGTTTGCGGAGTTCATAAGAAAAATCCTGCAGGATTTCAATTCACTGAACCTTCCGCACTTGATCATGGGAGCACTGGAGTGTACTGCCTTTGATCTGTATCCACGCGAGAAGATAGACGAATTGCTATCTGAACTATTACGATCACGTATATCCCGAAGACTCATTGTTGAAGAACATCTTAGTGTGACGTCAAATTTCATTAGTGGCAAAAAGGAAAATACACTGGTACTGGGGGACATATTCCAGGAGTGTTCAGCGCAAGAATATTTGCTAAATGCCGCCAACGAATGTGAGCGGTTCATCCAGGGAATGTATTTCCCCGCCATACCCCTTCCAGAACTGAAAATTGAAGGTGCTGTTGATCTCAAGTTCCAGTTTCTTCCTACACATTTGAAATATTTGTTAGGTGAGATACTGCGGAATGCATATGACGCTACAATTCAGGAGTATATTAGACGTGGACTAGACACCCCGGCACCAATTACAGTGACGATTGTAGAGAATGCAGACACATACATCTTCCGTATCTCAGACCAGGCGGGTGGTTTAATAAATAGTGACGCGGATCTATGGTCTTTTGGTAAATCAAAGGAACGCGCTAAGGAGTCACTGGACAACTTCCACAAACTGCCAGGTCTGCAGACAATATCGATATACGACGACATGTACGATGTGTGCATCTCACCAGCACTCAAAGCCGCAGTACCCTACATTAACACCTCTCTAGCACCAACTGGCCAGTGGAACATTAGCAAAGGTCATTACAAATTTGAGCAACCACTTATTGAGCTGTTGCAAAGACCATTTAGATACAAACTGGGTGTCGGGCTTGCCATGTGTAAGGTGTACGCCGAGTACTGGAATGGTGATCTGCGCGTGCATTCAATGCCCGGTCACGGTGTCGATGCCGTTTTGACTCTAGGAAACCTCATGAAGAGTACAGTGAAGAAACAGCTCGACAGAGTTTAGACAAGAACAGTAATTTACATATGATATAAAATATTTAACGACCCTACATGCCATAAGAAAACTTATTTGAGGGTGCAGAACTGCAACAAATTTGCACGTGACAGCTCTCTCTTTTTCTTAATTCGCGCTTTACAACGGCGCGACGCTAGAAAAAAAAGCCGATTAACTGTCGAAATTGAGTGGCAAAAGTTTGCGATTGTTCGAGAATAGGTAAAAGACAGAGCTCAGACAGGTAGTTTACAAGACGTGCGGCGCGATTGTTTGATACTCTTCCATCGTCATCTCTAAGAAGCTAACTCTCCACATACTTACAACTGTTTGTTCACCCTCAGCCAAAGCTAGCACTGCTTCGAAAAAAACTCCTAGCGTAGTACTATCGGCAACCACCATAATTACAACACAAAGATGTCCACCCCAGCAAGAAGAAGATTGATGAGAGACTTCAAGGTATGTTTGAACAAATATTTTGCATGCAGGTATTAATGAGGATGTTTACCAAAAAAAAATCCGATATTTTACCCCAGCCCTTTGTTTCTTATTTTACTAACATTAACAAAATAATACAGCGTATGAAGGAAGACGCTCCACCAGGTGTCTCTGCATCCCCATTACCAGATAACGTCATGGTGTGGAATGCCATGATTATAGGACCAGCAGACACCCCATACGAGGACGGTACTTTTAGACTTCTGCTAGAGTTCGATGAGGATTACCCAAACAAGCCCCCACACGTTAAGTTCCTAAGTGAGATGTTCCACCCTAACGTGTATGCAAACGGTGAGATTTGCCTGGATATATTACAGAACAGATGGACACCTACGTATGATGTCGCGTCGATACTTACTTCTATTCAAAGTTTGTTTAATGACCCAAACCCTGCGTCTCCAGCCAACGTCGAGGCAGCAACCCTGTTCAAAGACCACAAATCCCAGTATATCAAGCGTGTGAAGGAGACAGTGGAAAAGTCGTGGGAGGATGATATGGACGATATGGATGATGACAGTGACGATGAGGAGGATGAGGATTAATAAAGAGACAGCCTGTTATATGAAGAGCAGGCGAGAGAACTGAACCACCGCGACTTCTCCTTTTTATTTTACTCCTCTATCGTCACCAAACACCGCATGCTGGAGCATCCCCAACTAAAGCATTTTACAACACAACGTTCAACGCCTTAGGCGCACCCAAATTGCGATACATGGCCCAGGCGGGGATAGTTGAATTGATTTGGATATATCTACCAAATCCTGTACTCCAGTTTCATCACTACAAATGCATGTCTATATCCATTACATAATCTGCAATATATAAAGGATAGATAACACACACAAGTAATAATAACAACAATATTTGAAAAGGGTAATTTACAAGGTGATATGAATATGTATATTATTAGATAGGTTGTGTATCTGTATAGCCTAAACCTCCTTTGGTCTTCTTTTTATATATGCTGCTGCTGTTAACGATGCAAACAGTGCCAACACAACCTTAGACAATGCATCTAGTTCGAATTTAGGGCGTTGTGACTCCTTCGAGAAATCATCGTAATGTTCACGCGGGCCATATGCACCATAGGCAATATACCACTGCAGTTGCTTAACATAGGTTGGCATATCCTTCCAATTTTGCTGAGGTAGAGCCAGTTTTTGCAATGAAAAGTTAATTAGGTCACGATCCATCGGCTGTAGTAGCTTGAATTGAGAGTTTAACTGACCCATGCTAAGAGAATTGTTGGCTGTATCCATGTGTAATTTACGCACAAGTACGTCTCTGAACCCTCCGTTTTCATCCATCTTCTCCAAGGTTTGGCTATACTGTTTCTTCAGTGCAGCTTCATCTTCCTCTGTCAATGTATTTGGCTTGAACATGTTGAATATATCGTCTAGTGATCCAGATAGGGCTGCTTGAACATCTGCTGCTGGCACGACATCTTCGTCGCCGTGTTTGTTAGCCAATCTTCTGGCCTGACGGTCCAATAGTGATTTCGGCACTGAGCGAGCAGTGCTATAGCACATACGAGTATAACGTATCATTAATTCTGAATGGTTTGTCTCTACGTCTCCCTGTATATACTTATTACTATATATCGCCCCTTCTTGTTACATGTTTAAGCTGTTTGCATCTCATTTTTAACCTGAGACAATAATGGAACTAAAAAAAAAAAAATAATGGATACATAAATATGATGATGGTAAATGTGCATGTGTGTATGTGTGTATTTGTGGAACTATGTATATGTAATGTAAATAGGATTCAACAGGTCAATCAAGCAGGAAAGGATGGTGCACTTTTCCTGCAGTGAGCTCTGTTTGCCTTTTTATCTTGGATGTCTTGTGTTTACTGCGGAGAGCGGTGTTTACGAGCAAACTGAGGGTCGATCAATTTGTGATGTGTTTGGTTGCGGGCCAGCGCTGTTAGAACATCTGTCAAGGACACCACACCGATAAGTCTTCCTGGGATATTGTCCTTATCGGTGCTGTTGTGTATATGTCCTTGCGAATCGGCTGCAGGTGTCACAGGTGCGCTGCCTGCTGGTCTTTGAACGATCCATAATCTGTGAGATTGCGTGGCAACCAGTTTGGCAATGGTACGGCCCAGCGTAGATGTTGGGTAAACATGGAATATCGGGAATGAGTCCTTGCCGCCATTCTCCAACCCCCTGAGATTCAAGATCACCGAGATAAAATGGCGGCACGAATCGCTGAGTAAGTGGAACTGAGACGTACGTGTCACATGCTTAACATCAGTGACACTGATATTTCCGAGCAAGTTGTACTGCATGTCAACTACAGCAATAGACGATATGCGCTCGTTGTGCATCTTGAGTAAAGCGTCGATTAGAGGCTGGTCGCCGCGCACCGATATCACTCTGGAGTTTGAGGCTGCCGCGTTTGCGAGGATTGTCGGAGTGGTACTGGACCCTGTGCTGTTGATTACACCGATGTTTAGGTCGCGTATCGTTGAGTTGAAGAGGGGCTCAAGATCTGAGAAAGAGCGGGCGTTTTCCCACAGATAGTTAACCAGTCTACGCTGAGACAGAATACCGCGCACCTGTGTCGCTTGGACGTCGGTGATAGCTATTCTGTGCACGCCCGATGCCAGAATGCTAATCGCGTTCGAGAGAGACTCCGTCTCGGCCAGTTTGAAGAAGGGGTCCTTTGGGGTCACGCGGACCAGATCTCCGACGGGCACCTCGTTGCTACCGCCCTCGCCCTGGCAGCGACGGGCTAGGTCTGCCAGCTCTGTGTTGCCCTCTGGCAGAGGGATACGGCCGAGTGCTAGTAGCAGGTAAAAGTTCAGATCGTTGTAGTCGAATGTCGAGAAGTTTGTTGGATCTGGACCAGGCTGCTGCACTGGCAGCGAGCTCAGATGGTGTTTTACCAGCGTGTCGAAAGCCTGTTCCACAGGCAGGGTAGGTGGAATCGAGAGCAACTTACTTGGTTGGACTAGTTGTGAAAGCCTTGTGTGCTGCCATTTTGTTGCGTGCACTGTGTGCAGACCCTGGGAGGGTGTTGGCTGCACCATAGGGAGAGACTGGAGCGCACTCCCGGAGTCCGAGCGACCCAGCGAGACCAGTGACACAGAAGACGCAGACGAGTGTGCTGAATCGTTTGTTGTGACGCGGGCGAGCAGTGGGGGTGTTGAGAGCAGGTCCACGAGCTGCTGTTGCTGCTGTTGCTGCACCACTTGTGGCTGGAGTGGCTGTGGTGACTGCGACTGTGAGTGTGAGTGTGACAGTGACTGCGATGTAGCTTTCTTGGCGTTGGCGTGTCCCGGTACCTCGGCCAGCAGAGAGTTATCGTTGGAGTATGGCATATTTGGAATATGCGATGGTGGTATGCAGTGGGTGTGTGTGGGGGAGAGGAGTGGAGAAGAAGAGTGGAATTACAACATATGAACAGGGCCCGTCTCGTATATGTATGCACCTGATATATCAGCAATATAGGGTCGGTCACGCTGGCGGGCAAATTTTTTCACGCGTCCGGTTATGAGCCGCAAGTCACGTGCCTGATGACGTGAGTCACGTGCCTACGATGTCTGCGTGGAGGATATAGACACCTCGCTATTTGAGGATACACATTTCACCAGGCAAGCCCTACTGTGCACCAGGATATGCATTACATATATTCACTACAAACACCATCCGTATATGGAATAGTTCTGTGCACCTTACACCCACACACCGGGCACGTGACACCGATATCACCACGTGACTGCGAATCACCACGTGACACCATTACAACCACATGACTGAACCAGAAACCCACACCCACACACCATCACAAAACCCACACACCATTGCAAGAACCCACACACCCACATAAAACCCACACACCATTGTAAAACCCACACACCCACACACCCACACCCACACACCACATCACCCTGCGCTCAACAACGCGCGCCCGGCCGATAAACGCGCCCGCTGCCGGCCCACGCGGCCCACGCGGCCCCGCCCCACCCACAGAAACACCCACAGAAACACCCGCACAACCACGCCACACGCCACACAACCTGCAAGGGCCCAACCCGCCAAAACCGCCAAAACCGGGCCGGTCTATTGTCAACCCGCTTCGATATAGCAATGCAACAGCTATACAACAGCTCTAGAGCTGCTATACAACCACAAAGTCCACAAAGTCCGAGGTTCGGGGGCCCTGGGGGTCATTAGAGCGCTGTGCAGGACTTCGAGGCGACTCAACAGATTTCAGGGCGGCTTGATAGTGTTGGGTGGTGGTAGTGCTGGCAGTTGGACAAGGTGCAAGGTGGGGGGGCGAGAAGCGCAGACGTCGGGGTGTGCCTGTGCACAACGGTTGGGTTCCTCAACAGATTGGGATGGAAGCAGTGCTGTGTGCTCATAGGGCGATGCGTAGTGGGTAGTGGGTATTAGGGTAATGGGTAATAGGGCAATAGGGCACTGCAACAATCGTGGTGACAAGGTTGTGTGGGCTGTCTCGGCGATTGTAGGTTGTTCCGGTATCGGGTCCGTCTTGCACATGTATACGTATATATAGGCTTGGTTCCCGGTCGTTGTAACAGTTTTGTTTCTTGTCTCTTGTCTCTTCTCCCTTCTCCCTTCTCCCTTCTCCCTTGTCTCTTCTCCCCTATCCCTCCCCCCAACCATGTCCGCCACTACTGTGCTACCCGAAGGCCTCAGTGCCTCTATCTCCGAGGACCGCTACGAAGAGCTGGATCTCAAAGAAGCTAATATCCTGGCCACCGGCATGAACAAGCAGCAGCTGCGTGTTGTCAACGGTCTCGGCTCCCTCATGGGGTCCAAGGCGATGACACAGCTCGACGGCTCAGACCCCACCGCCACCTTGAAGGACTCAGAGGTCAGGGCGCACATCTCCGAGCAGCCTTGGACCGTCGCCAACTGGTACAAGCACCTCAACTGGCTCAACGTCGTTCTGACAATGATGATGCCGGCCGTCGGCTGGCTCCTATACCTCACCGGCGCAGTCCCTCTGCACCGCAACGTCTTGCTCTTCTCCATCTTCTACTACGGTATCGGCGGTATCTCCGTCACCGCGGGGTACCACCGTCTGTGGTCCCACCAGTCCTACTCCGCCGCCTGGCCCCTACGTCTCGCCTACGCCTTCTTCGGTGCCGCATCCGTAGAGGGGTCCATCAAGTGGTGGGGCCACTCCCACAGAATTCACCACCGCTACACCGACACCCCTCGTGACCCATACGACGCCCGCAGGGGACTCTTCTACTCACACATGGGGTGGATGATCCTGCAGCCTAACCCCAAGTACAGGGCCCGCGCCGACATCTCCGACCTCACCGCCGACTGGGTCGTGCGCTTCCAGCACAGACACTACATCCTCATCATGCTCGTGAGCGCCTTCATCCTGCCAACAGTGATCTGCGGCCACTACTTCAACGACTACCTCGGCGGGTTCGTCTACGCGGGGCTGATCCGCGTGTTCATGATCCAGCAGGCAACCTTCTGCATCAACTCAATGGCACACTACATCGGAGCCCAGCCATTCGACGACAAGCGCACACCACGTGACAACGTCCTCACCGCACTCGTCACCTTCGGCGAGGGATACCACAACTTCCACCACGAGTTCCCAACAGACTACAGAAACGCAATCAAGTGGTACCAGTACGACCCGACAAAGGTCCTCATCTACACCACCTCTCTGCTCGGTCTCGCCTCGGGGCTAAAGACATTCTCCCAGAACACCATCGACCAAGGACGCATCCTGCAGCGCGAGAAGAAACTCGCCCGCGACGCCAACCACCTGGTGTGGGGGCCCAACGTCCAGGACCTGCCCGTGTGGGACAAGCAGGACTACCTGCACCACCTGCGCGAGAACAACAACCTCGTCATCATCTCGGGCATAGTCCACGACGTCTCGGGGTACATCACCGAGCACCCGGGCGGCCAGCCACTGCTCAAGTCAGCACTGGGCCACGACGCCACAAAGGCCTTCACGGGCGGCGTGTACCGCCACTCCACAGCGGCAAAGAACGTCCTCGCCAATATGAGAGTCGCTGTCATCAAGGAGAAGAAGAACGCAGCGGTGAACTTCGCAGGGAAGCCTCACCAGTACACGAAGTCAAGATTTTCTTAGGTTGGGGAGCTTATTTATATGCTTATTTATACACTGTCTTACGAATACATCATGTTACAGAGGCGGGTGAGCGAGCGCGAACGAGGTGAGCACCTGCGAACGAAGTGAGCGAGTGTGTGTGTTGGTGTGTATCTCTGTGGGGTGCATGTGCTTATGCTGAAATTCTCTACTTCGCCAGGTAATATTCATCGGAGTACGAGTTTCCCTGCTACCCTGTTTTAAACCAACTCTTGCCTGTGTCAAGATGACTGTGCCTATATGCATCGTTCAAATGCGTTCCTTTGGAACTACTTTGGCAATTCTTGGCACCATATTTCAAGGTGTTGTGTGGGGTTAATCTCGTGCACCAAATGTATCAGCTTCAATAAGATAGATTTGCAAGAGATAGATATACAAAAGATAGATTTGCAAAAGATAGATTTGCAGAAGATAGATTTGCACGCTCACCTCACCTCGCCCACCTCACCTCACCTCGCTAACGCTCGGTGTGGCTCGGTGTGGTTACATAATTGTATACATTGTGGCCAAGTCGACATCCACAGGCTATGGCCACAATGCGCGTTTCCAAACTGAATAATTATTTAAGGATATGCCAATTTGCCTCTCGTTTTGTTATCGGACAAATCGACACAAACATACACGCCTACATGCACATTGATGATTTGGTTTCACCCAGTTTACTTCTTTTATAACAGAGTAGTCGCATATTTGCGGGGGCGCCCCAACACTACTTGGCATAAAAGTGTGCACTACCTGAAGGAGATTAATATTGCTCATAGTTCTATGTGATAATTTTACAGACAAAATACGTCCTCCTCTTAAACCTACGTACAAAGTAAATAATAATTTAGAGAGACATTAACTTATATCTAAGTCCAAAGTGTCTCTCTAATATACGTTTTCCTCGTTGGAGGCTGTAATTATGCTCTCCTCATACGTGCATCGTACATGCCTTTCTCTTTTATTATCTTTCTTACATTACCATAATGCATAATTTATCTGGTAGATAATTTCCGATACTACCGTGTAAGTTATATATATTCACAACCTCTCCACGCTCCAGAGAACATTGCCCCACTTCCCAGGGTGCATAAACAACAGGCAATATTTTAACCCCACGGCGCTAGCCATTGGTGTATAAGAGTTCATTTGTGACACCTCGTTGGTGTCCGGGTGTTGACGTATCAACAAGGCACCCTTGGCCCATTTCGTCTTTGACCATTTAAGGTTGGACGCATTGAGCATATTGAGGCTGAACGCATCCCCTCGACCCTATTGAAGTCGTGCGTATCAACCTCCCAACTCCACCGTATCCCCCCGCCACCCGATTTTGCAAATACGTTTTGTTTATACACGGATCTTTATATAATATAGATTTGAGGAATTACAATTGCGGTTTGACTGCGCTTGGAGGTTTCACTTGCCCGGACCCCTGGATAACCACCGGTCCACCGACTCGACCCCTCCAAATGTTAATAGTCAACGGTTCAGCCCCGCTTAGAAATCGTTACCGGAATCAACGATCAGCGCCATGATCATTCTGTACAAGTAGAAGAAGAACATCAGTAGGTAGAAGCCCAGCTTTAGGAAGGACTCGCGCTTGTGCAGACCCAGTGTACGGAAAATCTCCGTGGCGTCAAGCAGCTGGTTCTTGCGGTAGACCTTGTTCAGGTTGTAAGCCAGGATTGGCAGGTTCAGCAAGAAGACGAACCAGAAACCGTTCAGCAGCATCAGGGTGGAGATGATACCGTGCAGGATGGCCTCGGGGCCAATAAGCTTGTTGACCTTGGAGCACAGCTCGATAGGGTTGATGTAGTCTGCCTCCAGGTCGGCGTACAGGATGGTGAAGTGCACCTGACCGAACAGGTTCACACAGTTGGCAACAACAGCCAGGATAAATAGCCACGCACTGCCCATATTGAAAAAAAAACGTTTAATAAGAGAGGGATTGTCTGTCTATGGGAAGTACCAATATACAAGAGTAGAAGCCCTTTCCCACCTTGACATCAAGGGCTCCCATGGCCCTTTATCTGTCTATCATCCTTGAGGGTTGGTGATCTGGGAGGCCCCCCGCCACTCTGCGCTGCAAAAAGTTTTCCGCTTCCTGCGCGCCGCGTCTTTGACACTGACAAATTTATGTTATTTTCGGTTGTGCAGGGTAACACCGTTATGTAAGGAGTCTATATAGAGATACGCGCACCCAGAGCTAGTAGTGGGTGTGTAGGAGGCCTAGTAGTGGGCCTCGATGACCTCCCAGGCTGCGCCGTTGGCGTCGACGGTCTGGCCGACCTTTAGTGCGTCGAACAGGGTTGGGAACTTGGCGAAGTCGGCGCCGAACTTGACGGCGACGTCGGCAGGGGCGCCCGGAGTCTCGAAGGAGCGCACGAAGCTCAGGCCGGCGGCGGAGGACTCGCCCTTCTTGCTCAGGAAGCCCTGGACCCACTTACCGACGGCAACGATGAGGCCAGAGTACTCGGCGGAGTCGATCTTGAGGGTGACGGAGCGGCCCTGCTGTGGCTTGCCGTCGATGATCACCAGCTGCTCGCTGGTGAAGTCGATTGGCTGCCACATCTCCATGAACTGGACGCCCGGGTTGGACTTGCCGCCTGGGAAGATCTCTCCCTTCTCCTGTCTGACGCCGCTGGCAATTGTCTGCCAGTAAGTCTCGACAGGGCCCTCGTGGCGGGGAGTGACGTTGAGGTAGACGTTGGTGTCGTAGCCGAAGCTGAACACCTCCTTGACGGTGTCCTCGGAGACCTTGGACACAGCGATGTCCTTGTTGGTGCCGGCAAACGCCCACTCGAATGGGAAGCTCGCCTGCGCAGCGGTAGGGTTCAGCAGCGGACGCAGAGAGATGTAGTGGCCGTCCGTGGACTCAGAGGTCAAAGTGCAGGTGTTCTCCATCAACGACCCGTTGACTTCAAAGGCGATTCTTTTTAGTAGAGCTGGCATAGCGTGTTTGTGTTTGTGTTTGTGCTTGTGTTGGTGCTTTGGGTCCTTGCCTAGTGCATAAATGCAAACACAGCACGTCTATCTTATATAAACACCGGAACAGCCCTTGTCTATTATGTAATGGCGAGCTTCAAAGGGCAAAAAAAGGGCGCTGGCCGACATGTCAAAATCATAAATACTCGGTTTGTATTTTATTCCCTCAGAAACAGCCGCACAACAGGGGATCGGAGCACTGTGGAACGAGGTGTCTAATCAGGCAACAGGGGGGATGGATGGATGGATAACATCGAGCTTGCATTCTTTCACGACATCGAGTTCACTCATCCATTCCTTCACGAGAGCTCGATTGCTGAAATGCCGCGCTTGCGCCAGTAGTCACTGACGGCGTGCCACTCGCCGTTCACGCGCCGTATGGCGTTGATCACGCTCTTGGGGGCGTGCTGGACTATGCGGTGGCCCATCGCTCTTAGCTGGGCGATCGTGTCAGACCCGATCATCTCCAGGCTCTCGACCTCGAGTTCGTCCGGCAGTAACTGGTGGTGTATGCGCGGGTATGCCACCGTCTCGAGTAGAGGCATGTTGTACCAGTACGAGCGGACGAGTGACTGGAACACCGATGTCGCGATGCGGGAGCCCCCCGATGCACCCACGACGAGATCGACCTGGCCCAATTCGTTCAGCACGATTGTGGGGCACATTGATGACAAAGGTCTCTTCCCCGGCTGGATGAGGTTGTGGAGCGACGCAGTCAGGTTGAACGTGTTGGTGCGGTTCAACTGTGCGAAGTCGTCCATTTCGTTGTTGAATATGACCCCTGTGCGAGGGTCGTGGACGAGCGATCCAAAGAGAAGGTTGACTGTTGATGTTAGGGCTACTGCGTTTCCAAACCTGTCGACGATGCTTAGGTGTGTGGTTCCGTGCGGGTTGCTAAGTTCGTACTCCGGCTCGTAGAACTGCCAGTCCGGGTTGGTCTTGTAGATGTAGGCGTCGTGCTTCCGGTTAACTCCGGACATGACTTTGTCGTAGGCGTTCTGCGCCCACTCTTGTGACAGGATGTACCGGACAGCCGTGGAGTTTGCGACGTCGCCGAGCCTGCTTCGTGCACTTGCCAGCCACTTCATGCCCTCGACGAGGTAATAGGTGGGCCGCTCGAGGTAATCGCCCCCTTCTTCACTGGGGAACTTGTCCATCAGTTTCAAAGCGGCCAGCAACGCGGGTCCACTGCTCGACCCGTGGCTGGTCAGCACAGTCAAGTCGTTGTTTGGCGCGTTGTGGAACCCTGCCCGTATCTTCTGCAGCAGAGGCTGGGACGCCTCTACTGTGAAGTTGGCAAAGTCCTCGCGTGTGACCAGACCCCCGTACCGCTCCACACTTTCGACCATCGACTTGACGATCCAGCCTTGCGGGTCGTAAAACGGTTCTGCCGACCCATTCTGGGCGAGCTCGCTAAACATCCGGGACAACTGGGGTCTAGTTATCCTGTCCCCCTTCTTCAGTACGTTCTGGCCCTGTCGGTCGAGCACAAATGCCCAGTCGTCCCTGATGTCGTCGCATGTGAAAATGGACTCGTACAATTTCAAGGTCGCTGCAAGCGCATCGTCAATCACCCAGCCAGTGTGACCGAGGTCGATCACGGGCTGCAGAAGCTGTGCCCAGGACACGGTGCCGCTCCCCTTCCGTTCGTATAGCTCGTGCAAACCGCGCAATTCTCCCGGAACAGCTATGGCGAGCCCTCCGATCTTGGACTGGTACTCCTCTGAGAACATGGACGCATTCACACCGCTGGGTGCGATCTCTCTGAAGTCCAGTGTCAGGTAATCCTCCGCCTTCGGATTGGCGTACGTCGCGTACCCGCCGCCGCCAATCCCCGAGTTGAAGAAGTTCACCATCCCCACGCACAGCGTCAGCGTCACGGCGGCGTCGGCAGCCGTAGCACCGGGAAACTCCTCGAACACACGGTCGCGTGTCAGATTGTTGCACAGTTGCAAGTCCGACGAGATGGCGTAGTCATGCCCGATCTTCAAGAACGACTGGCTCGGCTGCATGGTCGGGTGGCGGTCCAGCGGATCGATATCGATGTCGTGGAAGGGAAGGGCCGTGGGCAAGTGCACGCGGTGCACGCGGTGAAGCTGGCTGGGCAGGCTGGGCAGGCTGGGCTCGCTGGGCTCACCGGCCTGAAACGGCACTTGTTTGGCCAACGGAGTGGCGTTTGTGCCCGTGCAGACGCAGAGAACACCGCCCACTGTGCAAAGTGTGTTTAGACGCATCTCAACCGGTTGTTTTGTCTGCGCAGTTGAGGGTTTGTCCCCTTCCCCTTCCAACTTTGCCACCCAGAACTGTCTTATCTTTCGCAGTCTCCCTTAAATAGCCGATGCCGCTCTGCGTGCGCGGAACCGCCCGGCGCGGGTTCTTAGTAATCCCTGGTGGGAAAAACACAGCCAAAGGACAGGCTGACGGCGATAAGAGAGGTGCTGCAATCGCCAGATTGCAAGGCAGGAGGGCTGGGATCACCTGGCAACAGCGCAAGATATTGATAGGTAGTATTGTTGCAAAGTGGACTCGTATAGCAACGGTCAAAGAATAGTCGTGCGTCAACCACCCAGCGCAGACACACCACCACCCAGCGCAGACACACCACCACCCAGCGCAGAGACAACACCACCACCCAGCAATGGCCAGGTACTACTGTGAATACTGCCACTCGTACCTCACTCA
>JAKTPZ010000047.1:25005-64458 GCA_030579215.1 Maudiozyma pseudohumilis
GTTGAAGAAGTTCACCATCCCCACGCACAGCGTCAGCGTCACGGCGGCGTCGGCAGCCGTAGCACCGGGAAACTCCTCGAACACACGGTCGCGTGTCAGATTGTTGCACAGTTGCAAGTCCGACGAGATGGCGTAGTCATGCCCGATCTTCAAGAACGACTGGCTCGGCTGCATGGTCGGGTGGCGGTCCAGCGGATCGATATCGATGTCGTGGAAGGGAAGGGCCGTGGGCAAGTGCACGCGGTGCACGCGGTGAAGCTGGCTGGGCAGGCTGGGCAGGCTGGGCTCGCTGGGCTCACCGGCCTGAAACGGCGCTTGTTTGGCCAACGGAGTGGCGGTTGTGCCCGTGCAGACGCAGAGAACACCGCCCACTGTGCAAAGTGTGTTTAGACGCATCTCAACCGGTTGTTTTGTCTGTGCAGTTGAGGGTTTGTCCCCTTCCCCTTCCACTTTTGCCACCCAGAACTGTCTTATCTTTCGCAGTGTCCCTTAAATAGCCGATGCCGCTCTGCGTGCGCGGAACCGCCCGGCGCGGGTCCTTAGTAATCCCTGGTGGGAAAAACACAGCCAAAGGACAGGCTGACGGCGATAAGAGAGGTGCTGCAATCGCCAGATTGCAAGGCAGGAGGGCTGGGATCGCCTGGCAACAGCGCAAGATATTGATAGGTAGTATTGTTGCGAAGGGGATTTGTGCGTTAACCATCCATCATAGAGCAGAGACAACACCACCATTCCGTGCAGACACACCACCACCCAGCGCAGACACACCACCACCCAGCAATGGCCAGGTACTACTGTGAATACTGCCACTCGTACCTCACTCACGACACGCTCAGTGTGCGCAAGTCGCACCTCGTTGGGAAGAACCATTTGCGGATCACCGCGGACTACTACAGGAACAAAGCGAGGCCCGTGCCGCACCATGGCCACACAAGGAAACACGCTCACAGCCATGCCCAAACTAGGGCCACGCCCACACCCACACCCAGTGTCAAGGTGCACTGCTCTACGCGACGGGAGAAGCGTCAGGCCCGCGCCGCCGCCAGTTTTGCGCTCAAAGAGCTAGCCCAGCGCGACCTCTCCTCAGACGTGCGCACCACGCAGTACGGCAGTCCCGGGTACAGCAAGGTCTGGGTAGAGGCCAACCGGTTTGATGTCGGGGCATACGTGCGGTCGTCGGCGCTGCCCAGACGAGCCAATGCTAGCCACACGAGCGGCGATACTGGCACAGTGCAGTCGCGCGACCACCTGTACCAGCGGGGCGAGCGAGCAGTGCTGGAACCGCCGTTGGTCCTGGCAGAGTGGGCACAGACTGTTCCGCGAGCAAGGCAGTATTACAGTGAGACTGTGCCACGAACAAGGCACTTCAGCGAGACTGTACCGCGAAAACAGTACAACGGCGAGGAGGCTATGGATAGTGCACCTTCTGCCAAACGTCGCATGCCTGAGAGCACGGGGAGTGTTAAGCGCCAGCACCGGGGCTACTAGAGAGGGAGAGAACATCTGCATTAGACTGTGATAAGCCCGGTGTCATACCCAGTGCCATAGTATATCTCACTGTATAGACGATGTATAGGCGCAGTATATTAACACTACATGATGCATACATAATGCTTCGCGCATAAGCACTGTACAGTGTATAACATATAGTGTAGCGTATATCATATATCATATATTGTGGAACGTATATCGTATATCATATATCATATAGCGTAGCGTATATCATATATCATATATCGTAGCGTATATCATATATCATATATCGTAGCGTATGTCATATATCATATATTGTGGAACGTGTATCGTATATCATATATCGTAACGTATATCATATATCATATAGCGTAGCGTATATCGCACAACACTTTCCCACTGTATAAAGATGAGGTGTATCGGCATACGCTGTGTAAAGAGTCATATATAAAGAGCGGACCCTGCGCCGAGGTATGAATAGGCAGCGACATTGTCGTCTGCGAGAACTATAAACAATGGTGAGCAAATGTGAAAGCCGGTGCAAGCGCAAGTGCAAGTGCAAGTGCAGGTGCAGGTGCAGGTGCAAGTGCAAGTGCAAGTGCACAGTGCGCAAGCAACTGCATAAATTAGTAATTAGGAAATGGGAATGGGTAATGAACCAGCCGGAGCTGATATGAGGGTGAACAGCAAAGCGCTGACATGAGGGTGAACAGCAAAGCGCTGACATGAGGGTGAACAGCAAAGCGCTGAAATGAAGGACAATGAGCAATGAGCAATGAGCAAAACGCCCAAGGACAAACGCCCAAGGACAAACTGCAACACCACTACACCATGTCTGCGGCGTCGCGCTTCTCGCAACGCACGACTGAGTCCCGCTCGTCCTCGGACATCGAGCCATCGCCCTTCTCGTCCGCATCACGTGCCTTGCCGCCCTTGCGCTGTGCATACGCCACCACCAGCGCCGCCACCAGCGTCACGCACAGCACGAACAGCAGTGCGAGCACCATGAACACCACGATGAGGACCGTGTAGTACGCAAGTGTCGTGGTGTCGTGGTCAATGTGGAAGTTGTTGCTTGGGATGTTAAGAGAGATCATATTGTGTGGTGAGGTAGGGCAAGGGTAAGAGCAAGAGCAACTGCAAGAGCAAGAGCAACTGCAACTGCAAAAGCAAAAGCAAAACGCCAAACATGACACACATATATATACGCCCGCCCACGCAGCAGCAGCCTCATTAACGAACCGCCGAGGTCACCCAAAGTCAACCCTGCACGCATACCGGCCGCTGTATACGAGACGGGACCTCTAATACGCTCATGAAGTGCACAGGGTTGAGTTCATTACTCATGCCGGGTCCCTTCTGAGTAATTCTTGTCTAAAGTGGCAGTGGCACTCGCAGTGGCAGTCGCAGTGGCAGTCGCAGTCACACTCGCAGTAGCGGAACGGGACGGGACGGAAGAAGTGCGAGGGGACGGAAGAAGTGCGAGGGGGGGTCTGCCGCCCGCCCCTCAGACGGGACCGCAGGGGCGGCAGCGTGCAGGACCCCTGGAGCAGCCGCTGCTCAGCTTCCGTCGCCGAGGGTTGGGCGGTTGTTCTGCGGGGGTGTCTGTGGGGATGCGGTCCCTTTCCCCGCCCTGCGGCCCTGTCTGTGGGATATACGGGCCGCCCGCCCGCTCTTTACGCGTCAACAGGGCCGTCCGTGCCCCAGACAGGGCCGCAGGGCCGGGCGACGGGCGTGTTTTTCTCCCAGTGGCAACGGCCGCCGCCGCGCTGTGCATGATTTGTTTTGGCGGCCATTACTTTTCCCTTTTGGGAAGGTGGTGCTCTTTTACCCGATCGGGTATGCAATAACACCGGCCAGAGGCGTGCTTCGTACTGCATGATATACACGCCTCGTGCAGGGTGATAATGTGTTCTCGTGCAGGGTGATGTGGGAATCGTTCACAATGATAATAGAGCCCCGTGCAAGGTGATATACACATCCGTGCAGGGTGATATGGGCGAATCGTTAACAGTGACAACAATGTCTCGTTCACAGTGACATTCCCGTACACAGTGACCCGAAAATTTTCACACGGGGCGGCCTGGGCGTCTTCTGCCGCGGCGCTGCGGCGTCTTCTGTGCCGGCTGCTCTGGCCATCGCGTGGAGGGCCTCGCTTCGAGGCGATGGCGGGCGCCTTGTTTGTCCTCCTCGCTGCTATCACCTACCCACCCCCCAATGGACTTGTTGATCCGTATACACCCCATGTATATATACACATTGTCCCTGGGCATGTGGCTATTAAATTGTTGTGTTTGTTTGTTTGTGTTTGTCTCTCCCACCCGTCCATACGCATTTATTATGTCCGCCCCAGCCCCAGCTAACGGTGAAGTTCCTACTTTCAAGCTTGTCCTCGTCGGTGACGGTGGTACCGGTAAGACCACCTTCGTCAAGAGACATTTGACCGGTGAGTTCGAGAAGAAGTACATCGCCACCATCGGTGTCGAGGTGCACCCTCTCTCCTTCTACACCAACTTCGGTGAGATCAAGTTCGACTGCTGGGACACCGCCGGCCAGGAGAAGTTCGGTGGTCTAAGAGACGGCTACTACATCAACGCCCAGTGCGGTATCATCATGTTCGACGTCACCTCCCGTATCACCTACAAGAACGTGCCTAACTGGCACAGAGACCTGGTGCGTGTCTGCGAGAACATCCCGATCGTCCTGTGCGGTAACAAGGTCGACGTCAAGGAGCGCAAGGTCAAGGCCAAGACCATCACCTTCCACAGAAAGAAGAACCTGCAGTACTACGATATCTCCGCCAAGTCCAACTACAACTTCGAGAAGCCTTTCTTGTGGCTCGCCAGAAAGCTCGCCGGTAACCCACAGCTAGAGTTCGTCGCCTCCCCAGCCCTCGCCCCTCCAGAGGTCCAGGTCGACGAGCAGCTGATGCAGCAGTACCAGCAGGAGATGGAGCAGGCTACCGCCCTGCCTCTGCCAGACGAGGACGATGCTGATTTGTAAGCGGTGTTCTGCCTTTGCTTTTGCTTTAGCAAAGCACACAGCACACAGGCATATACGGACCCGTCTGCCTCACTTGCGTCTAGGTGCAGTGGTATCTGCGTCGGCGCAGGTGTGGGTTGGTGGGGTCGTGTGCTTGTGCGCCCGCTCTATATCTGAATCTATATACTTACATAATCGCTGTCAATAATACGATGATGCGTCTTTTAACGGGTGTGTGTGTGTGTGTGTGGGTGTGTGTGTGTGTGCGTGTGTGTGCGCGTGTGCGTTTGATTATGTTTTATTAAAACCAGGATATAATTGCATTCTCACAAATGCAAGGTTCTCACAAATGACCCTCACAAATGCAAGGTTCTTTTGCATTCTTGCAACTGGAGGCGTTGCTTGTGCTGTTGGGATATTGATGTGGAGTTGGAGCTCCGCGGTTAGCCGCATGGGTGGGTTTGCGCCTGGAATGATGCAGTCGGAGGTTTGAAGGGGTGTGCTCAAAACACGGTATAGCGTAGTTGAACAACAACAGATGGGTGTGTTTGCAGTAACACTTTTGGGGGGATCTGTGACTCTTTGTTGTGTTTTGGACTGGCATTGTCTTTTGCCTGTTTGGTAGTTGAAGAATGCACACACAGCGTAAATATTCAACGCACTTATAAATATTCAACACATAGTATATTCAACGCACTTGTAAATATTCAACGCACTTATAAATATTCAACGCACTTATAAATATCCAACACATAGTATATTCTCGTTAAGAATTTGTGCAACTCCCCACTGTATATGGGTTTGCCAGCAGTTCGATGGGCACCCCGCTGTCACAACCTCGCATCAATCCGTCTCCACCTCGCATCGATTGCCCCTCCCAGACACACCCACCTTGTAAAGCACCAACCGCATCCTAGACATACTCCCTTCCTCATTCACACCCTCACCAGGTTGGCCCTTATCAATTCCTCCTTCGTCACGTGCTGGTCGCATTTTCAGCTGACGCGCGCCACGCGGCGCCACGCGGCGCCTGGCGGCTGGCGTCTGTATATAATAGCCACCGTGGTATATTTACCAGACTGCCCACGTCCGCCACCGCCACATCTCCAAGACACTCCCAACGATCGCCGCCATGTCATTGCAATACAACGAGAACAACAAGAAGCTGGCGCTGCCAGAGGAGCGTGTCGCTGCCGCCACCGCAGATGGCTCCCTGGAGGCCCTAGAGATCAACGTCGCCCAGATTAACAAGCTCGCCCAGGCCATCATCGCCGAGTCCAATCCCAACTTCACCCCACAGCCCAACGACGAGCACTCCAAAATGGTCAAGACCATGTTCGAGTCCGGTCTGGTGCAGCTGAAGCAGCAGAAGATGAACGAAGCACTCAAGAACATCACCCTGGCCGTAGAGCTGGCCCAGCGCTCGCGCGCACCATACGAGGCTTTCGGTATACAGCTGCAGGAACTGCAGTTCATGATGAGACACAAGATCGACCTCTCGCTGCTCACGGGCCGTTACCTGGACGCCCTGCAGGATATCGAGTTCTTGATGAACACCGGTATGGCCCAGGCAGATGTCTTTATCAGAAAGGGCGATGCCCTTTTGAAGCTGGGCCGGTTGGAGGAAGCCAGTGTGTGCTGCGAGAGGGGATTGAGTCTGCACCCTAACGAGACTAAGTTGAAGGCCCTGACAATGGAGGTGAAGAGAAGGCTGGCCGAATACAACGGTGACAACTAGGCCCGCTAACGCGACGCAAAAGTTATATGCCCCCAGGGGCACAATCACTGTTATGGGTTCACACATGCAGTTGTGAATGCAGTTCATATATATATATATATAGATACATAGGTAATGACGATATACAACATTAAGGGAGAGAGAGGCATCCCCGCTGCCACTTTGGCGAGTTGATGAGACATTTGTTTTCGTTAATGGGCGGCGTGCTCGTGATTGTCGTTTTTCATCTCAAATTTTGCTGCGGCAGCCGGAAATGGGATGAAAAGTTTCGTAGAGACGATGGACCCAATGGCTAGTTGAAGGCCGCAAAGTATTAGTCATTGGAGAGCCAAAAGAGCGGTGTTTCTATATTATTTGATTTAACAACTCAAACACACAACCCTAGCAAAACAATGTCGTCACAGAATATCCCATCGCTCCTGCACAACGGCAGCAACACCGTGACGGAAATTGAGGTCTCAATTGACGCCTTCATCGCCAAATTGAAGAGAAAGCAGATCAGCGGTTCATACATCATCGCATTGGAGACGCTGCAACTTCTCAAGCGTTTCTTGTCTGCCGCCCGTTGGAACCATGTGAACGAACTTATCGCCCAGATTAGAGAGTTGGGAAACAGACTGGAAAAGGCCAACCCAACAGCGTTCAGTTGCGGTAACGTTATCAGAAGAATCCTGGCCGTACTGAGGGACGAGATCGAGGAGGATATGCATGAATCCTCCGCGGGTAACCAGGGTGGCGCTTCTGCCGGTTCAGCTGCCGCTGTGCCAGCCGCCGTGGCCGAGCCGCTCATCGCATCCATGTTCAACCTGCTCCAGATGCCCGAACAGAGCACCCAGGACTTCTACGAACCCAAGGCAAAGACGAAGACAGATTTCCGCCAGGTTGTGATCCAGGGAATTAAGGACCTTATAGATGAAATCAAAAACATCGATGATGGTATCCAGCAGATTGCCATCGATCTGATTCACGACCACGAGATCCTGCTGACACCTACTCCAGAGTCGAAAACCGTTCTTAAGTTCTTGATTAGAGCTCGTGAACGCGCCAACAGAACGTTTACAGTCCTTGTGACAGAGGGATTCCCAAACAACACCGAGAACGCACATGAATTCGCCAAGAAACTGGCAGAGCACGACATCGAGACCATCATCATCCCAGACTCCGCAGTGTTCGCCCTTGTGTCTAGAGTCGGTAAGGTTATCATCGGTACAAAGACCGTGTTTGTAAACGGTGGATCTATCGTCTCCTCTGCAGGTGTTTCCTCCGTGTGTGAGTGTGCTAGAGAGTTCAAGACGCCCGTCTTCGCAGTCGCTGGTCTATACAAATTGTCACCCCTCTACCCTTTCAACGACGAAAAGTTCGTAGAGTTCGGTGGGTCCCAGCATATCCTTCCAAGAATGGACCCTCGCAATCGTCTAGACACAATCAACAAGATCACAGACTACGTGCCCCCTGAAAACATTGATATATATATCACGAATATCGGTGGTTTCGCCCCAAGTTTCATCTACAGAATTGCATGGGACAATTATAAACAAATCGATGTGCATCTTGAAGCCAAGCAAAATTAAGTACTTCCTGCATGTGTGAGATTATGAATGAGAGAATAGGCATGGTATAGCATTTTAAGAATAGAGTTATGGTGTTTCTTAAAATTAATAATAGTTCATAGCTCTTTATAAAAAAAAAAACAATTATATTACTCTCACAAATACACTTTCCAGCATATCTGAAGGTGTTGACTATATAAATGTGTGTTCTTGGCAGATATATATTAAACAAACATAAAATGGTATATTTCTTTGTTGTGTGACAAATTTCAAGTATTCGCTTATTATATGTTGGCTTTAGCGCATGGAATAAAGATGCCGAATAACTATAAACAATTTCAAGGGTGGACGACAATGGTTCATACTTCTCATAGGGAGACATAGTAACTATACAAATACAAACAACCTGTAAATACTACTAGAATATGATTCCAAAGGTAGTCGTATTTGGTGGTAATGGTTTTCTCGGTAAACGTATCTGCCAACAAGCAGTCCTCAATGGTCTTCAGGTGGTCGGTCTCTCCAGAACTGGACGTGCACCAGAGGCGCTCGGAAACGATAAGTACTGGATAAAAGAGGTCGACTGGAAAAGAGCAGATATCTTCCAGCCAGACACTTATACCTCACATTTACAAGAGGCTACTGATGTGGTAGACACAATCGGAATACTATTAGAGAATGAAAATTACAAAAAGAACATCAGAGATGGTTTCTCGTTATCCAGTCTAATTCCAGTCCCAACACTACGAAGAAATCCTCTTCTGAACCCAATTTCACACGGGAATAGTGATGATCCTGGTTTTACATACAAACGAATGAACACAGATAGTGCTATAATACTAGCGAATACATTTAAAGAGATTTTGAAATCCAGATCTTCCAGTGGCAGTCCAAAACCTTCATTTAGTTATGTCTCAGCCGATAAAGGCTTCGTTATGGTACCTAGTGGATACATTAATTCCAAAAGGAAGGCTGAAGAATATTTGCTTAATGAATCGTATAGCTCCAATAGCCCCTTCAGATCTATAATAATACGGCCTGGGTTCATGTTTGACGAACTTAAGACTGAGCAATTTAATGATGTTCGGACAGCTCTGCATGATGCTATTGAAGTACTGAACTGTGCAAATAAACTCATTCTACGAAACCAGTGTAAGCAGGTAAACGACATAATAAGACCTTCTATATCCACACAACATGTGGGTAGAGGTACAATCGAAAAAATCAAAGATGCTGAATTTAATGGTATTGTTGGACTGGATGAACTGTTGAGAGGCTAGAATTCCATAGGTAAATAGATCAACCTTGTAAATACTTACATGATTCCTTTTGCTTAGTTGTCATTATCGACAGTTTGTAATATATGTGTGATTGTATTATTATGTACAGGAATATTTACACTACTTCCTCAAGAATGCCTGATATGCGTCTTGGGATATTTGTATATTACCGATCGACTTTAAATGTTTCTTACCCTCCTTTTGCTTCACTAACAACTTCTTTCTTCTTGAGACATCAGAGGCGTGAAGTTTGGCCAACACATCCTTACGTCTTGCTTTTAAAGTTTCACGAGCCAATATTTTATTATTTACCCTGGCTTGGATTACTACTTCGTATAATTGTGAATTCACATACTCCTTAAACTTCTTTACCCAATCTCTGCCCATCTTTTCGGCCTGAGACTTGTGGACAACTTGGGACAAAGCATCAAGTGAACGGCCATTCACTAATAGTTCTAGTTTTACAATATCCGATTCCTTATACCCGCAATCTTCGTAGTCAAGAGTTGCAAACCCCTTCGTAGCAGACTTCAGTTTCCCAAAGAAATCATCGACCAGTTGCGAAAGAGGAATATGATATTTTAACAGAACTTGATCCCTCATGTTAAGGTAAGAAAGTTCAATCTGTTCGCCACGTGCATTATTGCACAGCTGAATCACCGCGCCGAGATACTCATTGGGCAAGGTCATAATTGCCTCTACGTACGGTTCTTGCAGTGATTTTAATCTAGTTCTATGTTTTGAAGTGGAATCGGGGAATTCATCAGGATTCTTAATGATGACTTCCTTATCATTATCGTATTTTACTAGATATGGGACGGTGGGATGAGTGATAATTAACTGTGATCCGTACTCCTTTTCTAATCATTCTTTGAATACGGATGCATGCAGGGAGCCCAAGAACCCCAGTCTCCAGCCTTGGCCCAACGCATTTGAGGTTTCACGTTGTAATGTGACGCACCTGTCGTTAAGCACTAACCTATTAATATCATCATCCATTATTTTAAAGTCGGTACCGTCTGCAGGGAATGCACCAACAAAAACCATTGGCTTAGGTTCCTCGAAGCCCGGGAGTAATTCAGTTTTCTTCTCATGACTTACGTGAACTAACGTATCCCCCAGTAGAGCATCTTTAAAATCTTTTGTACCAGGTACGATGTAACCGACCTGGCCAGCTCTTAGCTTTCCGGTGGGCGTTTGGTCAGGGTACATAATTCCAACTTCCTTGATCTCGAACCTCTTCTTCATTTGACCGCTTGCTATTTTATCACCTTTCCGAACTTCTCCATCAACTACCTTGACCAGCATTACGACACCTAGATAGACATCATACCAGGAATCTAGAATAAGTGCCCTGAAATTCGCCTTGATGTGCCCTGTTGGAGATGGGATTTGCTCCATGATTTTAGGGAGAAGTTTTTCCTTGATGTTTAATCCACTTTTAGCGCTGATCTTTATAATTTCATCTCTCTTGAATCCTAATGACTCCACTATTTGAGTTTCTACTTTGTCAACTTCTGCATTCATCAAATCGACCTTGTTTATGACAGGGAGAAGTTTTACCCCATAGTCATTGGCCATCTGGAAGTTGGCTACTGTTTGGGCTTGGACACCCTTTAGGGCATCCACTAGTAATATCGCACCATCAACCGATGCAAATGCTCGACTAACCTCCCCCTTGAAATCCACATGACCTGGAGTGTCGATTAGCTGCAAGAGGTAGTCCTTGTAAAACATAGTACATGTCTGTGCCTTGATAGTAATTCCGCGCTCCCTTTCGACTTCTAACTTATCTAAAACTTGAGCGTTCGAACTTTTATCAGATATCACATTTGTTATTTCCAATAAACGATCACTCAAAGTGGATTTCCCATGGTCGATATGTGCGACGATGGAGAACACCCTGTATTTGTCTATCGGAATTGCGTCGATCTTATTTGCGAGTGTTTGGTTGTACCTTCGGGCTACAAGAGCAAAAGCCCCTGTCAAACGTCGTACTCTCATGACAAACTATTCCAATGGTGTCTTTATTGTAATGTCTTGACTGTGCGTTAGTAGGAAGTTAGGGTTTTCTTTCTACCGGAGTTGTATTATCCTCGCCTCACCTTTAACGCGGTAATGTTTTTGGTAGTGTGGTGAAAAGCTGTACACTTCTCCATCAGGGAAGCACATTTTAAAAATGAATACAGAAAATTAGTTTGAAAGACAGTAGCGATCTTCCATTAGTGAGTATAAATCACCTCTAATTTTGCCATGAAACTAACTGTTGCTGTAAGCGCAGTAGAATCTCCAGATGATTACAAACTTTTGCGCACAACAATAGGCACAGTGGGGGCACTGCGATCTACAGCTATATTGCGGTTCACAGATGATAATTTACTCATTATATCTACACCTAAAACGTCCTTGACGGGAGGTGATAGTAGTACAAACTTCCGAGCTGATCCTGATGTTCTTTGGTGCACTATTCCTCGCGATGTCTTCAGTGTTTACAATGTCCGTTCCGTACGACCTTTGAATGCTATAACCCTAGAATATAACTGTGGGTCTCTACTTGCCGCCTTCAAGAGGTATGAAAAGGTCGTTAATCGAGGGTCGGCATCTAATATGAAGATTAAATTAATTCTAGTAAAGGATTTAACCGAGACAGCGCGCCAGCTGAACTCTGATGAGAAGGGAAAGGCCACTAATCCAATGGGTGCATTGAGTATCACATTTGAGGAGATTATATATCTGGATGAGTCCAAACCAGGAAACGATGAGTACGGAGGAGGTGATGGCGAACTACGTATGAAAATGCCAGAAAATAATAAAGTTGTAACGTACAATATCAAGGTCCCTGTGAAGTTGCTGTTTCAATCACAAGATGATAAGATTGTCCAACCCAAAATTTCATTTTCAGAGTTAGTATTATATAAACTTCCGCCCAGTTCAGGTCCATTTGGCACACCCTTCCATAATTTTATGAAAAGAATAGAACGGTACGCAAATATACAGCATATCCAACTTCGTGGTATCCAGCGATCAAATGTTGGTCAATATAATACGGTAGACGCACCTGCAGAAACTGAACTGAAACTAATAGTTGATGAATTTAGTTGGAACTTAGAAATATGTTGGAATGGACCCCTGGACGCTGTAGAGAAATCCGCACAGGATGACGACGATGAGTTTGAGGAGCCGGTAATCAATCCCAGTCTCTCCTCTATCCCTCCGGTAAGTCTCTCGAATCCTTCGAATATTAGCACGCATGAAATAACAGAGGAACGCGAGAGAGCTGATATGCTTGCTATTGAGGATAGTGAAATGGTTACAGACGCAAACACGGCTCTAGAAGACAGAAGCACGGGTGAATATGAAGGTGAGAACATGAATCACTTGAACGAAATATCAATGATGGTTGAACGTGCCGAGCAAGAGAGCAGTAACATTTATGCTACTATTATAAGAGCTAAAGATTGGAGGGTGTGTGCCAAGCTTTACAAAGAATTTGATGACACCCTCTTGACTATATCCCATGACGATTCTTGTGTGTTTCAATGCGACTTGGATAGAGGTCCAGTAGATGAATCGGAGGGTTTGCAAAAGGAGAAAGGTGAAATTATTTATTACATAACCAGATCAAAGGGTTTATAAGTCCGTGATTTGTCTTATGACACATATAATTCAAGACTGTTTTACATCCGGACATTTTCACAATCTGAACACCGCAGCCAAAATTTAATTTTCTTACAATAAATTTCTGAAAATTGAAAAATAATCTGAAATCAAGGCGGTCCGAGATTCCAAAAATTAGCGCCTTTTGGAGGTTCGCGGAAGGTCCCAGCCAGAAGTGCAGGGTTGGTATAAGGAAAGAGGTGGCAAAAATACTAGCAATGAACAAGTCACTTTAAAACAGACCATCACAAATTAATAAAACAAAATGGTATGTGTGATATTACTAGGAATGAAACACAGAAGTCGTTAAAGTCGAAATAAATATATCAAGCTTAGGATTTACAGTCAGATATGGAAAGGAAGTACCGTCGATGATCGATTTAGCACAGCCAGGGGGGTCGTCATAGGTGGACATAGACGTGGTTGGGGAACAGAAAGATTAACGTGGATACTGCCTATCCGGTTGCGATGATACATTTGTACACGATTTGGAAATGATTCTGGGCTCTCTAATTATTTCATGGAATGATTTTACTAACAACAACATCTGATATTTTGAGTTAATATCGATCTGATTTATTATAGGCTAAAGTTCACGGTTCTCTAGCTCGTGCTGGTAAGGTTAAGTCTCAGACTCCAAAGGTCGACAAGACTGAGAAGCCAAAGAAGGTTAAGGGTAGAGCTTACAAGAGACTATTGTACACCAGAAGATTCGTTAACGTCACTCTAGTTAACGGTAAGAGAAGAATGAACCCAGGTCCATCTTCCCAGTAAGTTTGATCTGTCTCAAAATTAGAATATAATATTATTTTTTTTCTTTGACCTCATATCATTCATATTACAACAATTCTTACTGCAAACAATGGGATAAAACTACAAGAAGGAAACATTCATCAATTTTTCAATTCCCTTCTTTAGGTATTCTGTATAAAACACCACATATTCTTTACGTATATTATTACCAATAAAGAAATTCGACTATAGCTATTGTCTCCATATGTTTCCTTTTGATGAAACATGTTGGATATTTTATTTGTATAATTATATTGCAATACGCCAGTATGCTGAGTAATATGTGTAAGACATTCATTGATACCATGTTCACTTAATGGTTACCTTATTGTTGGTGGGTTTTTAATGATAGTGTAGGTCTTTTCTTTTTGGCGCGGTGCAGCTGGAAAATTTATACACGAGGTGTGCGATGACCTAAAAGATATGGCATGAATACGTATTATTCGACGTCTACATATCATTCTAGAAAAGAATATAAGAACTCTACCAGCGCTGTATACTATAAACATGTCCGATACTGTATCTATTGAACATCTGAAAGAATTACATAACGCTCTAAAGGAGCAGTTTATCGACGAATACAAAGATGATTCTGCTGCCTTAAGAAAGATCTCATCCACCACTAAAATCCAAGGGTCGACACCTTCAGAGGAATTGGTAAAGCTGTCCCAATTAATCAAATCGCATACCACTAAGCTGGGTATTATTCTGAAGCCAGACACATTCACAGAAAAGAACTATAATGCTACTTATAAAGAGTTGAAATCGTTCATTGACTATGTTTTCTTCTTTTTCAGTCTCCTTCCACTATTCTATCATGACAGTGAATATCCAGAATATATGTTGGCGAAATTGGATCATGCAGCTCTTGAACTTCTCCATGGGATGGATGTACTGTATAATGAGCTGACTAGGAAGTTTGAAGAGAGTGATTCAGATGAAGATAGACTGTTGTGTATAGGTATGATCTGGAGTAGCTGCGATGCATTGGAGAATATTGGCCAGAAGGGGAAGTTTGGTCTACTAGCAGACTCTATCAAAGACAGTAATCTATTGATTGAGGATGTTTTGGAAGAGGTTACAGAGTTTCTTGTAGAACCATGTTTTAATAATGGCGACATGATGGACGATGGTTTCAGCTCGGACGATGAAGAAGATGGAAGTGATGGTAAAATATCCTCATCGAATCTCGACGATGATCCTGAAACACTCAAAAAGCTCACTGAGTTTGTCGAAGAGTGGCAAAGAAAATTAAAGATGATTAAATTACTTTTATCCTCATTTGTTTCAACCATCTCTGCAAAGAATTACAAAGCGGTGAATAAGAAGGGATCTGTTTTGGATGAACTAAATATTCAGCACTCTAGAATTACGAAGGATGTAGACGAGTTGTTCGGCGATATTTTCATGGCCGATTCAACCTTCGACTCTAAGGACTATCTGGAACAAATAAAATCATTAAATGAGAGTATGCGTTCGATGGTTGTGGTTATGAAGAAACTCAACAACGACGATGCAAAAAAATCGAAGTGGTTGAATGTCTGGGAAGCTAAATTCTTCGAGAACTGATATTTGTCCTAATGGTATCCAGCTCTGTACCAGCTAGAGACCTCGTATATCTTTCTCGACAACATATCATAAAACTAGATTTTAGACTCCAAACACATTATTGCATAATTATTATATATAATTGTGTGTGTATGTGTTTTATATATGTTATTATGCCCTTGGGATATCCTGTTTTGGACCCAACGGGGTCAAAACAAGAGAATTCGTCAACTTCTTGGATCTCGTGTAGAACAACTTGATCTGGTTGAAACTGGTTGTTCCTCTGAAGGCTGGGTAATTCCAGTACAAGTTCTTCACCCACTTGGAAATGTAAGGGTAGTCGGCTCTAATAGTCTTCCAGTTACATTTCAAATGGTCAACATAGATGGAATCAAATCTGATGATTGTAGTGTATAATCTGATGTCTGTGTCTGTCAGGTGGTTGGCAAATAAAAAGTACTTCTTCAGAATTTCTTTCTCTTCTGGACCGTACTTTGAGATGAGTTCATCGTGGACACCCTTTAACTTAGCTTCAACTTGGTCTAGGGAGTCGTATAGCTTGATTGTCTGTTCTTCAAAAACTGACTGACTTGGTGCAAGACCAACCTTGTATACACCACTGTTGACATTTGGGCCTAGCCATTGATTGTAAGCATCGAGCTCTGGAATCAGCTCCTTTGGAGCTAAGTCGACATTTTTCTCAGTATCGTTAGGGTCAATAAATTCATTGAAGGAAGAATTGAAGATTCTGATTATTTCCCCACTGTCGTTGTTGACGATGGTCTTCGTCTTGGTGTCCCATAAGATTGGCACGGAAAAAACGCCAGTATAGTTTGGGGTGCTTAGTAGGTACAACTCCTTGATTGTCTTTGCACCATTGTTAGGATCGAAAGAACCGTCAATAAAAAGTCTGGCTGAATCGGTCGTAATATCACCTAGTGGGGTAGATGTGTCCTCTTTGAAGGACTGCATGCCACCATCGATAGTAAAAGCCTTATCACCCATCTCCTTAGGATCAGCCTCCAGGAACTTCAAACCACCTTCGCCCATATGCCAATGGGTGAAAGAAACACCAACAACCTTGGTGAGACCCTTCAGTGCTCTCGCAGCTAATGTTCTGCTAGCATATGGACAACCACCGGTAGCATATAACCAATACCTTCCCTTTTCTGGCTTGTAAATTGGGTGATCGTTTGAGATAATCTCATTAAACGAGGTAATTGCTTGTGACATTTTTGTACGTTTTAGTTTATTATGTATTGTTCGAATACTGGGTTTGATCGACTTTGGGAACAAAACTCTGGATAGCATGTTTTCTCAGGTAGGTTAAACCACCTGTATTTATACCAAGCGAAACGTCAAGAAAGATCAACGTCATTGCCAAAGAGAGGACTCCATGCACACCCTGTATGCCCACATTTCCTGGTCTTTCCTCTGCCCCTCCATCCCCCCTCCTTAGGGGGACGTTAGGAACAGGAAGAACAAAAGCGAGTCGCTTAGTCACCCCCGCATTACCACGTACAACATGATGTTAGAAATTAGTAATCATAGGTGTGATTAGAAATTATCATTGACCTTTATTATTAATAGTCCTGGAACATCATCTTCACGTGTGAAGGTTTGCATATTTGAATCGCGTAGTTAAAAGACATGATCTACGGATAAGTTTAGTAGAAAACGCCACACATTTCGTCTTACAACACTGCATTCAAACTTGAATAATCACGTGATTGAGATGACAAAGTCATTTTACACATTTACAAAGGTGGGATTGTAGACTATACACAGTTAAATTTGCTTTCCAAGTGAATTGCCCAGAACAATTCAGCGTTTCGGCATGTTACGGCTGCGATTTTGTGGGGTCAGATGATAACTATGTGAGCTACTGGGAGCTCAGTCACCATTCTACGCATTGTGGGGGGAACCCAGCCACACCCTTAGAGAAAATATGTGAAATACAAAATTTTGCATCACAAGTGTATACGATAAGCGTCACGAGGCCAACGTGGGCATAGCAACCACTTGACAACTATTATTATTTATAAAACAGGCCACTTCCAATTGATTCAAAAAAAAAAGACCAGCACTGTTTTTCCAGTTGCTCGCCTAGCAATTTTTTTTACTGGTTTTCCGTGCTGGTATCAACAAAACCAGCACAACTGAGGACCATCGCGCGCAGAGAAGGAAAAAAGGCGCTGACGCTCAGTGACTGTCGCAGGGCCCTTAGAGGGAGAGCCAAGACCAGCTCGAAGATATGTCAATAGCCATTCGGTAATTAAATGGAGCCTTGACTCAGTTTCCAGTATTTACTTTTCAAATTTGTTTATTATGTAAATATACAACTGTTCTGTCAGCCATTATTGGTGGTTGTATACGGTAAAACAATAAACAAAAGATGCCCAAGTGCTGCAATGATTTACTGTCGCGAGAGACATTGAACCCCTAATTCCTTATATTCCATGGAAAACACTATCAAAAGATTGGGCTGATGTTGACATTGTTATGTTTTGCTTATGAAAAGTGTACAGCATTCAAGTTTTGGTAAAGGGGTAAACGAGACCGGGTTGGCTATAAAAATGAGATGGCTGTCTAATTTATCAGGAACCATTCAGAATGTTCTTTCTCAATTGTAATGAGTTGTTATTAGTTTTACAATAATCATTCCTTTTCAAAAGCTACAAACTAACTACAAAATTGGATTTAGAAATAACGTATATTAATATTCCATTCGCTCATTCTACAACAAATACGTTTACTGTCCACTCACACTCGTTTAAATATTATAAATCCACCTTCATTCGTTCATTACTTTAGTTACCCATTTAAAACAAACTAATCAAGAAAATATCCACAACATGCTAAACAAACAATTCATAATCATAACGACGCTACTTCTATTGCGTTCTATGGTATACGCGTTTGATAACAATTCCAAAGATAATGTCGCTGTATACTGGGGGCAAAACTCCCAGGGGTCACAGGAAAGTTTAGCAACTTACTGCCAGTCGTCCGACGCTGATATCTTCCTTTTGTCATTTGCTGATGCATTCCCAACTCTAAGTCTGAATTTTGCCAATGCCTGTTCTGAAACTTTCTCCGACAACTCTGGTCTATTACACTGTACTCAAATTGCCGCTGATATTAACACATGTCAATCCCTAGGAAAGAAGGTCTTACTTTCTCTTGGTGGTGCTAGTGGTGCTTACGGATTTACCAACAACGATGATGCCGAAGCCTTTGCACAAACCCTTTGGGACACATTTGGAGAGGGCACTGGTGTCACTGACCGTCCATTTGACACTGCTGTTGTTGATGGTTTCGATTTTGATATCGAGAACAATAACAACGTTGGTTATGCTGCCCTTGTTACCAAGCTGAGAACTCTATTCGAGTCCGGTTCGAAGCAATACTACATTTCTGCTGCTCCACAATGCCCATACCCAGATGCCTCAGTCGGTGACCTTTTGGAGAACGCTGATGTTGACTTCGCTTTCATCCAATTCTACAACAACTACTGCAATGTTGAATCTTCCTTCAACTGGGACACTTGGGTGAATTACGCTGAAAGTGTTTCACCTAACAGTAATATTAAATTATACCTTGGTCTACCTGGTTCTGCCACTGCTGCCGGTTCTGGTTATATTTCTGATCTTGATGTTCTTCAGAGTACCATTCAGAAAATTTCTACTTTTGCCAACTTTGGTGGTGTTTCTCTGTGGGACGCCTCCCAGGCTTTTGCCAACAGTGTCGATGGTGAGACTTACGCTCATGCCGTTAAATCTATTCTAGAAAACTATGCTTCCTCTGACAGTACCACTGAGTCAACATCAGTCACTACTAGAACTACAACTACTCTACAGCCAACTACCACTACTACCTCTGAGGAAGTCACAAGTACAACATACAGCGAGCTGAAGACCACCACAACTGTCTTCCCCCCATCTGAAGTCATTTCTGCCCAAACTACAGTTGAAATTGAGACTTCAACGAGCACAACACCTATCACTACCACAACATCCACTACTACTTCTCAGTCTACAATAATTAAGGATGTTGATGTTCCAACTGTTAGAACTAGAAGCGAGACTACAACGATTCAAGCCGAAGATGTTGCTACCACTACCTCTTCTACTGGTACTGTAGCTCCTGTTGTAGAGACTACCACTTCTGATATCCAAGTCGCCACAACCTTAGCTACTCAGACTACAACTGCTGCCGCTGTTGCTCCGGTCGCTACAGATGCTGCGGCCACTACCACCACAAATGTTGCGAATGCCGTGGATGCCAATGCTTCCTCCTCTACCGACAGCGCCGCACACGCAATTGCTGTTAATATGAATGCCCAATATGCAGCTGGTCAGTACAACGGTAAGGATACCTGTACTGATGGGGAGCTCGCGTGCACTGCCGACGGTTCCTTTGCTATGTGTAACTTTGGTGCCTGGGTCGATATGGGTTGTGCTGCCGGAACTACATGTTACGCATACGACTTCGATAACACTGTTCTTACCCAGTGTGGTTTCGTTGATCAAAAGGCCCAGTTCATGTGATAGAGTCCTACCACAAGTTTCCAATAATACCCAACCGCGGTCGAGCGTTGTGGCACCCATCGTCAAAATTTAATAAAGCCACTCGTTTTCTTAAGACCATAGTCTTCACACATACATATTTTAAATACTATATTCAAGAACAATCATAAACCATCTCATTTACTGTCTGGCGTTGCACATGTGCTTCCTTTATATCGATGCAATTTCACTAGTAGATCGCTTGTCTATCTCTATATATATAATACATTAGATGCTGAAGGGGTTGTATTTACTATTTATGTGCTCACAATTGTAGGTAATAGGCGTATACACGAGATCTAATCTCAATGGTTTCGTCGTCCTCTTCGAACATTGGTTTCCAGTTCACCATCTCGATTTTAGTGACCTTAAAACCGAAGTCATCCTTGGCTGTGTCAAAAAATTGGAGATCGTTGGGTAGTAGCTTTGGTCTGTGAGGGGAAAATACTACCAGCGCTCTTCCATCTGCCTTTAAAAGATCCTTTGTCGTTTGTAAGAGTTTGTTGTGCTCTGTGTGGTTGAAAGCTAAGTCACTTAGGATGATGAAGTCGAATTTCTCGCCAGCGTTAGCTGTGAGGAGCGGTTCGTAATCGTTACCCCAGATGTAACCTTGAACTTGAACATTCTTTAAGTCTTTGCAGTTGAACTCTATGTTAGAGAGGAGGTCAGCATCTGGATAATCCGTAGAAACGACATTCTTTGCACCGACAAGACCGGCAACGATAGATGGTAGTGCACCAGCGGCACCAAGCTCTAGAACAGTCTTCCCGACAATTTGCTCTGGATGTTTATCGATATGCTGAGCTGTGTACTTACCAGCATTCCACAGTAGGTGACCCCACAGAGGGGACTTTCCAACTAATTTTAGCTCGACATCCTTCTGCTTGGAAGCGGATTCCGGTGAGATGAACTCTCTGGTGTAGGTGACGTAGTGATCTGGGGCGGCAGGAGGACGGAAGTCTTCTGGCTCCTCAAAAAGTCCACCACCTAGGGATTCAGTATCAGACATTGTCGTTGCGCTTGTTGATGGAGTATATAAATAAACCGGTGTAGAGAAAGTGTCCTATGGCAATCCCGAAGCACATTTCTTGTTACGTTCGAGGTCATCGCTTCTTAACTTTGGTACGCTCAGTCGGTTGTCAGTGAAAAATTTTCGAAGCCGTCTACGGCCTAGTTGTCCCTCTTCAGGCTGACTGGTGGCTATTTAAGTAAAAAACTAACCTGGTAGTAAGAGTACATAGTTACGTTTCCTTGTGTAGTTGCATCGATATTCAGTAATCCTGTTTGAATGTTAATTCCCCTCTTTTTGGCGTGCTGTGGAATTAATTTCATATTAAAGATTATTGAAAATACCACAGTTATAATATTGGCCATATAATAAAAAAAGGATGTTTCTCCCCTTATATACGTGTATATTCTTGTGATTTGGTTTTTGTGTTTAATTCCTGATTGTACATCCAAAGGTAAAGTTCCATTTACTCTCTCTTTTTCGTTACTATATTCAGAATTTATTTTCACGAGATAAATGGCGTCTAAGGCGGGAGCTGTATCTTAACTCCGAATATTTTTTGGTGATGCGGCTGTTTACCCATTTTACCCCAACGATGATAATAAGCTGCAAACTGTGCCTGGTATAAAAAGGTACGCGAAGAGTATATTCTTTCCGTATCGAATAATTTTGTTACCGTTTCCTATTCCCATTGATATCATTAACCCAGCAAATAAATATATATAGTTATGACAACGCCGTTGACAAGTTCGGAAAAGATTACTTATTCCATCAATGAGCCTTTCTTTATCATTCAATTGAACTCCCCAGGCACATTGAATGCCCTTAGCTATGATGATTACATATATATGACAACATTGCTCAAGATCTCGGAGAACAATAAGGATTGCTTCTTTACTGTTTTGCAAAGCTCTGGGAGATTTTTTTCCAGTGGTGCTGATTTTAACTCCATTCCAGCGGATGAGGGAGGCCGTCCTCAGCAGGACAATAGTAAAGATCCAGTTATAGTCCAGAAGTGGTTGGAAAATTTCCTATGCAAGAATCAATATATCACGCAGTCATTTATAAGGCATTCGAAAATTCTCGTTGCTTGTCTGAATGGGCCTGCTATTGGTTTAAGTGCAGCAATCGTTTTAATTTGCGATCTAGTGTATGCCCTTAATCCTGATGAAACATACTTGCAATTTCCATTCAGTAAACTTGGTTTGTCGAATGAGGGTGCAGTTTCATGGACGCTTCCTCGTAAATTTGGGAGGAACGGAAGCTTTGAAAAGTTGCTGTTTGCCCAGCGTATCGAGGGTCGTGAGATAGAAGGAACCGTTATTAATCGCAGCAACATTAAAATTGAAACGGTGCTTACCAGCGCTGGAAACAATGGTGGGAATATCACATCTACTTACAACGAATTGATCCTGGAGGAACTGGGTCAAAAATGCTCAAATGTCTATTTGCCGACTGTCCTCAAGATGAAACAATTGTTAAAGGACGAATATGCCACATCACAGATGGAGCTGTTGAACTCGAAAGAGGTTAATGGTGCCTTACCATTTTGGATTGACGGTATCCCCCAACAGAGATTCCAGGCTCTGAAAGCTATGAAAGCGCGGAGTAGGTCAGGGAACAGCAAACTCTAGAAATTGGCCAGAGGACAGTAAACCCCTAGTAGTAGCTAAGAATATATTTATAACTCTACATCAAACATTATTAGAATTATGTATCCTTTTCTCCCTCAGTATCGTCATTTTCACCGATAATAGGTGCGACTTTAATTGGTATAGGAGCTGGTTGTTCATTGGCTCTGTTTGCCTTTTTGTTAGATACGTTCACACATGTGAGGATAAAGAACACCAGAATTACGATGGCAACCAAACCGCTCCTTGTCGTGTGCCATCTGAGATTCTCAATTTCCAACTTTATTCCTGCAAGTATGTTGATAGATATTTTGTTTATGCAGTCTCTTAGACTCATATTAATCCTTCGGTAGAGTAGTGTGTTGTCAACCTTTTGATTGTTGAATTCTAGTTTTCTGTCCTTCTCCAAAATGTCAATCACGTCTTCGTTGATCTCGTCAAGGTCTGAGTTCAGATCTCTTTTCAGCCTCATTATCTGCAGATGGTGCAGATTAAACTGTGAGTCTCTCGAATTTCCAATGATGTATTTCATTTCACTTTGCAGGGAGTTGAATAGATGTAGTTGTTTGTCCATCTCAAAATCTCTCAGATATTTATCATTGTAGTCTTTGTAGAATTCGTCGTTCAATACACTCATAACGACCTTCATGATAGCCCTTGATTGCTTACTGGAGAAACCATTGTCTAGCAACTCGGAATTAATCGCCATTGTGTCGAGCTCATTCTCCGCCGTAGTTGGTTTATGCATATTCATATTTGTATCTGCAAAGAAACTGTCAGAGAGCGCCTTTATTAAATCAACACTCTTCTCACTGTCTTTCGCATCAGTGGTCCCCTTTTCCTTGCTGGAACCCAGGGATTTACCCTTGGCGCCTTCCTTGTTCACATTTCTTGGGTGCTTTAAGAGCATAGATCTCTCTTGTACAGAACCCGTGTTATCAACACCAGTGTGGAATACTCGGTAATAATTGTGGGCATGGTATGTGTTGGTTGCACTGTATCTTAATGGCAGGTGGCAGCCCCGTGTCAGACTGCGTCTGTGTATATTCTGCAACAGTACAGATCTCTTAAATCCGGAACAAACGTACTTTACTGTACTCATCGCATCTTTTGGCTCCTCTAAACAATGCCTATATTCAATGAATTAGTCTTGGTTGCAATATTCAGACAGTAATTACCTGTGTTATTCCCCTACAATAAGGGTAAAGAATTGGCATTGATGGTTACCTTTGAACGTGTTAATGCTGTAGTTCAGGAAAGTCATTCCCTGCGGTGGCGCTACTGCTGCGCCGGCAAAAGAGCAAGAGAAAAATTAAGGTGCGTTTCGCCGCCTAGACAACGATGGCCACTGCAATTTACTGGTAAAAAGGGTTGAAAAAATACGTGAGTGATTCATCTACACGTTGCTACACATTGAACAGAAATACATACAACCAAGCATGTTTGGTCCTCTTCGCCGCGGTATAGCCTCTACTGTTGTGTGCAGTGTTAAGAGAAACCACCTTCCTCCCCGACCTAAATTCACCCCCGAACTGGAGAATGAGTGCACGGAGGTTTTCATTCATGGTGGAAGTGGCGCCGGCGGTCAAAAGATTAATAAAACTAATTCCAAGGTTCAGCTAAAACACTTACCAACAGGAATCGTTGTCACAAGCCAAATAACGAGATCAAGGGAACAGAATAGGAAGGATGCCAGGGAACGAATGGCCTACGAGCTGGCCAGATTGGAAACTGGCGACGGAGCAGGCGAAACTGCCCGAGATATCGCCCTGCGAAAGTTGAAGCAGCAAAATAAGAAGGCGAAAGTAAAGAAAAGCGCCAAAAAGTACGATCAACATCGAGAAGAAAGGTTAAAAGAACAAGAATTGCAACGTTTAGAAGACGAAAAGCTGCTAAAAAGTATGTTGGAGCAATAGGCAAAAAGAAATTCCGAAGCGGGGAGTTGAACCCCGGTCTCCACGGTGAGAACGTGATGTGATAGCCGTTACACTACATCGGATTGTATTTGTTGAAGAAGTGTCACATTAGTTTCGGACGGATGGTTGAGAGAAATTCCGATTGTTTCAATCATTTAACACTCCAAGGGGCGTAATAGCGCATGTGTGACATTTGGGGGCTTACAATTTAATTAGTTTCCAATATTTCTTTAATATTTGATGATAATTAGAGGGTAAAAGCTAATGTTTATTGAAATATTGCACTAATTCCCTATTAGACGGTCCAATATTTATAAATCAAATAGATTACAGTAATCTTGTTAATATAATAATAGTCATTTGTATTTTGTGGGTGGTTCAGAAGTATTTAATTTCAAACGCCGTACCGGAATTAGCAGATATGTATAGGTTTTTTTGAAAGATTCAAAAGAAACCCTGTTTTAGGTGATTTGCCAACTGGTTTTCTTTTACATTTAAGGGTCACACCTTACAAAGAAAATCCCTATTCTTATTTCATGATTGTTGAATCGTTTCTGAATTGGTTTAGCTTATGCCCACTCTAAATTTATGTCAAATTTAAAATAATAATTTCAGTTCCTTCAATTCATAATTGTAACTGCTCAAAACCTTGGTGGAATTTAGTTGTGGCATTGGATTGTGCATTCAAAAAATTCAAAGGGAACTATGCTCCCCCTAAAGTAGAACAAGGGGACGGTACAATAATTCATTATGTTAAATATTTAATATTAGTTCAAAAAATTCGCCCCTACAATTTTCATCCTTCTCCATTGAAATTTCCCATCATGACCCTCAAATTAACAACATACACTACCCAGGCTACCGGACCCAGTATCAGCCCATTTTGCATTGACTCTACCAAAAACCCAAAGAGCGGTATTCTGCGAGAATTTATGAGATCGAGTATACACAGCTAGATCTCAGAGAAACCCCCGTAGGACACGGCTGAGAGAAAAAGAAGCAACTATTGTAGTCGTTCCCCTCAACACAATAGAATGATTTTTTCACAGAGCACCCCCCCCGTGTCTGCATGATCATGCATTGCGTTAGAGACGAGCACTGTTTCCAACATACTCTGCAGCTGATGCGCCTTCCGCTATCCACGCACACCATTGTTCCCCTATCGGGTCCCTGCTGCTCAAATGCGGAACAGGAGTCATATTTTGCTTTTTTCGATGTGAGGCGTGTTTTTTTCGGCTGCATCTTTTTTTTCTCTGGCGATGATTACGTACGCGAACCTACATATTCTTACAGCATGTTGCACACAGGTACATGACAGCTGCTTCGAAGGAAACCGTAATTTTAATAAAATACCGGCGCAAGAAGTGTTTTCCCTGTTGTATATATCTTCCCCTTCAAGTTAGACACACCAGTAAAGCAGCCAATATCGTTTATAGACTAACATCTATACAGAGGACAGTGGAACTACTGTTGCTTCTTTGCTTTTTTTGAAGAGAAATAATAATAATAACTCACGTCAATCATAATATTGACACTACTACGCCCAAGAACTAGTTAAAAATGGGCCGTCCAAAGAAAAAAATTAGTGAACAGAACATCGAGAACTTCCAAAGAGATATAGAACTCGCGGGTAGTCGAACCGACCTGTTGCTGAAAGATAAGAGAGGCAGATCTAAGTCATGTCTCTTGTGCAGGAGAAGAAAGCAACGCTGTGACCACAAATTGCCTAGTTGCACTGCTTGTCTCAAGGCAAATGTGAAATGTGTACAACCAGCCAAGTATGTTGAGACCAACTCTCCCTCGTTAGATGTCAACCTTACCTCTGCGGCTTCCGACAGTTCGTCTGATTCGCCATCGACTGATTTATCGATCATCCACTCAGACGCCAGTAGAACATCCCTCATGACCTCGGTATCTACAACGAGCGTTGCTTCTACATTGAGAGGTGGCAGTGTTACTAAGAAGAGAAAAGGGGGTGATGACGACCAATACACGTCGTTTTTGGAGAGGAAACTAAAGTACCTCGAGAAACTTATCGAGCTCCCAATAGGTGGCATCGTCTTCAAGAAAAGATTGGACAATTACAAAAAAATCACCCATCTACTAGGAAATATTGAGGATCTGGACGGGGAAGAGATGACGATTAACAGACTAAACAGCAATGTTGTTCCATTTCAGCAGGCCCAACCTTTTGGTCAGGGAAGTCCAAATACCGAATTCAGAAGCCCTGGGAGTGGAAACACCGGAGATATTGGCGCATTGCCTGCTCTCACTAGCGATTCGCTAGATTCGGTTGATTTTTCCAAATGTATTTTCGCAAAATATCTAACGAACCATTTCAACTACGACCCAGTTTTTGAGTTCAATGAAAAGCTCTCGAGATCATTCCTCGACATATTCTTCACGCGTCTTCAGTTCAAATATCCACTTCTAGATGAGCAAGAGATCTACAGTTTCCATAATGATTACACCAAGAACAAGATATACTCTTGTTCAACAAATGATTTTCACTTTTGTTCAGGGCGTATGTGGCTGATATTCAGTATCAGTGCGTACATGCACATGACGACAGGTAAATACGACGGACTTCCACCAATTCGTTATTTCTCAACTGCCGTGAGGCACATCACAAAATGTGGTGAAAACCTAAATGATGTTCAAAGGGTTGAGCTTCTGACCCTTCTGGTGCTCTACCTTCTTAGGACAGATAGAGACTCGATGATTCTTTATGAGATAATGAAAGACATCATGGCCATAGTAAAGGGTAAACTCCACCTAAATAAATGGACTCCGCAAGACTCGTTCGCTAACAAGAAACTTCGTCTATTTTGGTGTGTATACCTGTTGGAAAGAATGATTTGTGTGGCAGTTGGTAAGCCATTCACAATTAATGAATCTGAGATAGACCTTCCTCTTTTCAATGAGGACTCGTTTAATACTAATAAGAACTCCAAGACATCAGGAATTCATTTCATCAATCAATCCCTGACGCTACGGAGAATCGAATCCAACTTTGTGGAGAAATTGAATATAATCCCATCTAATAAACAAACCACTCCAACAAAACAAAATCAACTTCCTGTTGTAAAACATTTCTTTAACGAGCTCGAGATATGGAGATCTAAGTGTTCAACTACCGACATTCGAAACTTTGAAAATGAGACGTTGAAACTGTATTACTACCGTGCAGTTAGGTTGCTAATTCAGCCATACCTGGAATTTTTGACCCCTGAGGATCATCTGTTCAGAGAAGGTCAGGCGGCAGCTGGTCAGATTTGCCAGCTTTACAAAATATTCCACCAAAAGACTGTCAATGGACACTCCACGCCTGCTGTTCATACTGTATTTGGCGCTGGTGTGACTTTGATATATTGCATGTGGCTGGAAAGAAATTTCAATGATCAAAGAAGACGAATGCTTGGTGATTCATCAAAGCATACCAGACCTCTGGTAGGTCCTAGTTTATTCTCCACCATGGATGATTTGCGTGCATGTTCTGTCTGTCTCTATGTGATGACAGAACGTTCTAGTTTTGCCCGTGTTTTTAGAGATACATTTGATCAGTTGATGAATGCCACTGTTGGTAATTTGATAGAAAGGTGTGGCCCAGATTCATCCGAACTTATCTACCTAACGGGACGCACAAATAAGGGCCACTCGGTTTCTGTTACCGATAACGGAGTCTCGGAAAGTACAGGCCCCCACGGTGGAACTCAGAACTTTGATAATTCTGGTCAGAACCAAAGTGGTATGCCACCCGCTGTTGCGCGTACTTTTGGTAAATATCAAGCAGAAGAACATGTTGGATTTGTTGAAAATTCTCAAGTTGATCTTGAGGAACAAAAGAAGCTAAAACAGAGACAAGGTATCCTTGAACAAGCGGCCGTCCCAAAGAGCTTGGCTCATTTACTTGGTCGGATGGATAACACCACCAATGGAGGACAAATCCCTGACAATAGTTCTGTATTAAAAATAAAATCGAAGAATACATCGAGATCTGCGGAGACTAACGCCCAGGATGCGAGTTATATTGTGCAAAAACCGGTGTATCCAAACGAATTTGACTGGAAAAACTTTCAACAACAAGCATTCTTACAGCAACAGCTTGCTCAACAGAATCTACAGGCATATCTCTCATCTTTGAATTATCCAAAGGATTTCTCATCAAACGACCAGTTAAAGTTAACCTCCCTAAACCCAATTATCAAATCTGAGGCAGGTGCATTCGATGGGAACATGGTTGATTCTGTGCCATCTTCTGATAATATAAGAAGTGGTCTGGTTTCACCAGTATTTGATGGAATGAACCCTACTAACTCATCCCAGCCTTCGGACACGGGATCGATTAGGCATAATGTGCCGCTTCCTCCTACGGAACTCCACCACATAATACCATCACTTCCTAGATTTGATGGGTTGAATACCATGAATCAAATCGAACACGTACCTGCAGTTAATCAACCTAGAATAAACAGTAATATGTCAAATAACCTTTCAGTGCCATTCCCTGTTACTCTCACCAAACAACAGTCCGGTAATATTTTGTTTGATAATGGGACTCACGACATGATTAACCATATTTCAACGTGGACTAGTGATGCGGTCGGTGATTTGGTAAATGTGTTTCCATTCGGCGAAAAGGCCACCCAGCAAAATAACATTGCAAGGGACGCGAGAGACAGTGTTGATTCTATTGGAAACAATATCAATACCAACGGATCTAATGTGCCCCAAAATACTGCTGGGTATATTACTTCCAAAACAAGCGATGGTTCGAACTTCAATCAAAACGTAGCCAATGTGAATGCAGATGCCGATAGAGATCATAGAATGTATACGGACATTAATCACGGTCCTATATCAGCTATACGAGGACGGGGACCTTCGAACCAGGCTGAGGAGTTCTGGACTATCAATGATGACTATGGATTCCTAACATGATGGTAATCTACACCGGATTTAATTTTTTCCTTTGAAAGAAGGCTCAACTATTTCATGTACCATTGTAAAATTACTACAATATAGCATAACCTTTATAGACAAAAATAATATGTATAGAGTTAGAGTAAGTTGGGGATCGCACGAAATATTAATACTGGGTAGCTTTGTCTTGCTCCCAGGATACTTTTTAACACACTAAATTATTAGTGCTGTCGACGAGGCGAATTTTCAGCGAAGTAGCGCTTTAAAGAAAACATCTAGAAATCCTCAAAATTATATTTCATAGAATAACACAGTCAACAAAGGGAGGCAAGAGATTATACAAGCACCATAAGGACATCCTATAACAATGAGCTCTCAACTTTCAAACACGTCATTCAAGTTTATTGCCTTGGGAGCAGGAAATGAGGTAGGCCGTTCGTGTCATATCCTTCAATACAAGGGCAAGACCATCATGCTTGATGCAGGTGTGCATCCAGCCTACCAAGGAATGGCGTCATTACCATTCTACGACGACTTTGACTTGTCCACTGTTGACATCCTCCTCATATCTCACTTTCATTTAGACCATGCTGCATCACTTCCCTATGTAATGCAACGAACGAATTTCAAAGGGAGAGTGTTCATGACACACCCAACAAAGGCCATATATCGTTGGTTACTGAGAGACTTCGTTCGTGTGACAAGTATAGGAGAGAATAGTATATTGGATAAAGAGGATAATCTATACACTGATGAAGACCTGGTGGAGTCTTTCGACAAGATAGAGACGATCGATTATCACTCTACGGTTGATGTAAACGGTATTAAATTTACAGCCTTTCATGCAGGCCATGTGCTTGGCGCAGCAATGTTTCAAATTGAGATTGCAGGCTTAAAGGTCCTATTTACAGGAGACTATTCAAGGGAATTAGATAGACATTTGAACTCGGCTGAGGTGCCTCCCCTTCCATCAGATGTATTAATTGTGGAGTCCACCTTTGGAACCGCAACACATGAACCACGATTAAACCGAGAAAAGAAGTTGACGCAGGTTATTCACTCGACTGTTGCCAAGGGAGGAAGAGTGTTAATGCCTGTATTTGCTCTAGGAAGAGCGCAGGAAATAATGCTAATTTTAGAAGAATATTGGACCCAGCATGCGGAGGAACTCGGTGGTAGTCAGGTTCCGATCTATTATGCATCAGACCTAGCAAGAAAATGTATGAATGTCTTCCAAACATATGTTAATATGATGAACGATGATATCAGGAAGAAATTTAGAGACTCCCAAACCAACCCCTTCATTTTCAAGCATATTTCCTACTTAAAGAACCTTGATGAGTTCCAAGATTTTGGACCAAGCGTAATGCTGGCCTCACCAGGTATGTTGCAAAGTGGTATTTCCAGAGATTTATTAGAAAAATGGTGCCCAGATGAAAAGAACCTTGTCCTCGTTACTGGTTATTCTGTTGAGGGTACAATGGCGAAGTACATTATGTTAGAGCCAGAAACAATTCCTTCGGTCAACAATCCGGATGTAACAATCCCACGCCGTTGTCAAGTGGAGGAGATATCTTTTGCGGCACACGTCGATTTCCAAGAAAATTTAGAATTCATTGAGAAGATTAATGCCACAAATATCATTCTCGTTCATGGAGAATCTAATCCTATGGGTCGTCTAAAGTCAGCTCTTCTATCGAATTTTTCATCATTAAAGGGTACCCCTGATGAAGTACATGTGTACAATCCAAGGAATAGTGTCGATGTTGTCCTTGAATACAAGGGTATCAAGGTGGCAAGGGCCTTGGGAAATATTGTCGATGAAATCCAAAAGGGCAACTTAGAGAACCTAAAAACAGAAGATGCAAGTAAGATCGAGGAGGTAAATCAAGATGATGTTATAGTATCAGGTATTCTGGTCTCTGATGAGAAGAACTTCGATCTTAACTTAGTCTCATTAACTGATCTCAGGGAGCACCATACAGAACTATCTGCTACTGTGCTAAAGGAGAGACAGACTATAGCTGTCAATTGTAAACCTGACCTAGTATATTGGCATATTTCGCAGATGTTTGGAGATGTCACTATCCTAGAGGACAGTGCCAATGTATCTGTGAAGTCGGAAGAATTTGAGCAGTTGAAGAAAGAAGATTCCGCATCTATTAGTGACAACCTCCTGGTGATTCAGATAATGGGTGATGTGCAAGTCTCAGTAAAGTCTAATTTGGCCACAGTGGAATGGACTCAAGGACTGATTAATGATGCAATCGCCGATTCTATAATTGCTATCCTGATGAGTGTGGACTCCTCTCCTGCTAGTGTAAAAATGAGTAGTAAGTCATGCTCACATCAGCATGATCATGAAGATAGCGAAATTAATGATGCCTCTGAGAATGTATTGAAAATCCAGCAAATTGTGAAGTTATTTAAGGAGCAGTTTGGTGATTCGTTTGAGCTATCACTGAAGGATATGGAGAGTGTTGGGAAAGGTGAGGCCATCAAAGGAAAGGTTACTGTCGGTAAAAGTAGCGCCGCCATCAACTTTTCTGAAATGAAAATCGAAGAATGCAATTCCAATCCATTGAAGGGTAGAATTGAAAGTATCTTGAGTATTGGATGCGACTTGGTGTCGACATTGTGTTAGATAATTTTCAGATACATTTGATTGAGAATTCGCATACATTTTTTTAGAACCTAAGTAAATATTGATATATAGCAATAGACGTATTAGTTGGTGTTTTATATCATCTCAGACGAACTGGCTGTTTGACTTCGCGGAGGTGAAAAATTTGAAAAAAGTTTACCTCATCGCATCTCATCACCTCTAGGATTATTAGTGTCTGAAAGGCAGGAGGGTTTTTGAATAAAGTGTACCCAATTATTCGAAAACGGTCCTTATACTAGTTTTTTTGGTATCTAGACAATAATAACATTGTCAAAATGAGTAAGGATAATCAGGAATTTGCCCCCGAGGCATACATCGATGAATCCACATCATTTGATTCGCTGCACCTGGATGCTAGATTGCTCCAGGCAGTAAAGAATGCCGGGTTCCGTAATCCTACACTAATTCAATCACACGCAATTCCATTGGCTTTGGAGAAGAAGAGAGATATTATTGCAAAGGCATCGACTGGTTCTGGTAAGACGCTTGCTTACCTTATCCCTGTTATTCAAACTATTCTAGACTATAAGAGCTCGAAGGGTCTTGATGCCAAGGAAAATGAAACACTAGGTGTTATCATGGTTCCTACTCGTGAGCTAGCCCAGCAGGTCACTTCAGTTCTAGAAAAAATGATCCTTTACTGTTCTAGAGATATTAACTACCTAAATGTCTCTTCCGACATGTCAAACTCTGTTCTAAGCACCCTACTTACTCAACGTCCAGAAATCATTATCGCGACTCCAGGTAAATTGAATGATCTTCTAAACACGAAGATTGAGGCCATATCTCTAGAGAACTTGAAATTCCTTGTTATTGATGAGGTCGATCTAATCCTAACATTCGGTTACCAGGATGACTTGAAAAGAATTGCAGAGTACCTACCATTGAAGAAGAATCTTCAGACATTCCTGATGAGTGCTACATTAAACGATGACATCCAAGAACTAAAGGAAAAGTTCTGTCGTGCCCCTGCTATTCTAAAGTTTCATGATGATGAGATCAACACCGAGAAAACCAAGTTAGTCCAGTATTATGTCAAGACAAACGAGTTTGACAAGTTTCTATTGTGCTACGTTATCTTCAAGCTGGGCCTAATTAAGGGTAAGTCCATAATATTCGTAAACAACATTGATAGGGGATACCGTTTGAAGCTTGTCTTGGAGCAATTCGGTATAAAGTCCTGTATTTTGAACAGTGAATTGCCTTCAAACTCTAGACAGCATATTGTCGAGCAGTTCAACAAGAACATATACAACCTACTAATTGCTACTGACGATACTGAGTACATCAAGGAGGAGGATACTGATCTGGATGGTAAGATCGAGCAGGAGCAGACTGAAGAGCCTGTTGTCGAGAACAGCAACACCAATGACGAAAAGCCAAAGCCAAAGAAAAACGTTGCAAAGAAGGATAAGGAGTACGGTGTTTCGCGTGGTGTTGATTTCAAAAACGTTGCATGTGTACTGAACTTTGATCTACCAACCACTGCTAAGTCGTATATTCACAGAATCGGAAGAACTGCCCGTGCCGGTAGATCTGGTACGGCCATTTCTTTCGTTGTTCCTTTGAAGGACTTCGGAAAGCACAAGCCTTCTATGAGTCCTACAGCAAAGAGGGATGAGAAGATCTTCACGAGGATTATCAAGCAACAGCAGAAACTGGGCTTGGAGATTCTACCATACGCCTTCGACTCAAAGCAAATTGAGGGTTTCCGTTATAGAATGGAGGATGGTTTCCGTGCTGTCACGCAAGTTGCGGTCAGAGAGGCGAGAATCAAGGAATTGAAGCAGGAACTTTTAACAAGTGACAAGCTGAAGAGACACTTTGAAGAAAATCCAAAGGAGCTAGAGAGCTTGAGACACGACAAGGAACTTCACCCAGCTAGAATTCAGCAACATCTGAAGAGGGTTCCGGACTATCTTTTACCTGAGCAAGCCAGAAAGGGTGGTAACAAGAAAATCGGCTTCGTGCCATTCCACAATCTAAAGAAGGGTGGCCGTGGTGGTAAGAAAGGTAAGGTGACTAAGCGGAGAACTGGGAAGTCAGACCCTCTCAAGAACTTCAAATAGACCTTGTCTTTGAAGCATTCCATCTACCTGTTGTATATTAGTTCGATTTATTCGAAAGGATCATATATAGTAATAAAACAATAAGCATGCAGATTCTATATGTATATTACACAATTTTGGAACTCGGGATGAGTTCATACCAAAACTACACAAACGTCAGTTAGGTCTGTGACTAATGACACGACAATTTGTTCTGGCGGTTACTCCCATTATGATGAGGTCCAGTGCAAAGCGGCATAGAGCCTAACGTAAGCTTCTACCTAAATGTGGTTGGTAATTATTATGGTTGTCCCTTTGTTGATACCATACTGGATATATGTTTAAGAATTTTCTTCCTAAATTTAGAGTTACGTCTATTCCAAAGGAGGGTTTAGTATCACGATAACGGAGTCTCCTCTGAGAAACAATTTGCTAATAAATCTTTCACGATTTATCACACTCTTGCCTTTCTTCTCTGTCCACAGCTCTTTTACATTCTCCAATACCATATTGCAATGTCTGTCGAAGGCCTTTACTCTGGCAATAATTTTATGGTTATTTCTCAGTGATATTATAACGGGTGTCTTCGCCAGCATGGCATCGTTAATTAGAGACATGGGTCCATGTTTGAACTCGAACTCTTCCAATTGCTCTAGTTCCTCTTTGTTAAGTTCAGATTTCGGACGGTCGATAATTTGCTCTCTATTGTGAATAGCCTGGTGTCAAAAGGGATTGCATTTCTATGCAGTCCCATTGGCAGGTTCAAGGATGAGATGTTAGTAAAGAATAATTGTGATGTGGGGAAAGGGAAAAAAACCCTGTAACAAGGGGTGATAACATACGACATGATGTGTGTGTTGTGTATAATGGCTTTGTTGAGGTATTTGTATACCTATGCTGATGGTTCAATGTGTATTGATGTAGCTCCTTCCTTGTGCAATTGGTATTTTGAAAATATACAAGGCCTAAAGTTTTTTTTTCCTATTAAGCGATGGGACGAGAAAAGAGCTTACTAGAGAAACGCCGCAGGGCATCTTCACCCAACTTAAAGATGGTGGCCCAAACTTTTAATTAAATGTTTTAGTGTCATGTTTTATTATACTTATATATTGATACATATGCTGAAGGTGCAGAATTAGGAGTGATGAATATATGCAAAAATTCAAATGGATGAATGTCCTTTTTTCTGTTATAAGTTGACTGCATGTGGAAGCCTGTGCCTCCATCCGAGTATACTGTTACGTGCAACATATCTCGCAGATGCATAGACAACAAAGGACCTTGGAGATCACATCTATACAGACACAACAACAATTGCAACAGCCACAACAACAGTCATCTCTTGGAGGTGGAGGTGGAGCTTGTTGAATATAGATTGGCTGCACGGCTGGCTGATAATACATCGGCTGGGGTTGAGGACCGTATCTTGGCATGCTATGTTTATTTTTATTTAATGGAGAAACAGTTTAGTATTTGTTTGCTTTTAGCTAGCTAAGTTAGACAAGATTGATACAGAAATGGTAGACGATTTACTCCCTGTATGTCATCGCCCTTTATATACTCGCAATTTGGCCGTAGTCATATAACTACCCTGGATATATTGGCGGGTCTCATACCTGCATACGAAGTTCTGATTCGATCTCCTCTAAAGAGAGGCGAAGCTCTGCCAAGTAGCGCCTCTTCATGCTTGCAGTAGCGCCTCTTCATGCTTGCAGTAGCGCCTCTTCATGCTCGCAGTAGTCACCCACCATGTATTTTTAACTGTGCTGCGGCGTCTTCAAAGCACGTTGCCCTGTGCCGAGAAATTGGGCTGGCGATCGCCGAGCCTCACAGCTCTAAGCCGCCTTTTTTTGGCTTGTGGCGTCCTTTGCCGAGAAATTAGCGTAGGCTTCTTGTCTGAACTGTTTGGAACTACAGCTGCTCAAGTTGATCACGGTAGAGGCCACTCGGTAATCGATATTTTAATCGGATGTTACCACCAAGACTATGTGATTATGAATAGTATTTGTTTACTGTATTATAAAATATTTAATATTACACGATGATTCTATATAAGGAAAAATTCAGTATCCACCCCCAAACAGTGGCTCTCTACATGTCAGAGCTTAGATACTACTTCTGTAGATGTTTTGGCCCTGGTGTCTCAGTTGGATTGTGTCATGTTTCTCCAGTGCATATAAGGACTTGTCCAGTGCAGGTTGCGAAAATCTACCAGAGTCCACGAATTCTCTTCTTAGCGTCTGGTATGAGGTAGACCAGCCAATTGGCAGTCTTCTCTTTAATTCTTGCTCGATTTCACGGATTTCAGTCATGATGGATCTGGAGTTACCGGTTGGGTCCATACCACCAATTGGATCCTGCGAAGCAGCATCCATGGTAGAAGCCTGGAACAGTCTGATGGCCTCCTCGACGTGTCTCTCGTGGGCAATCGGACTCAGTTCAAGCTTGGCGAGGGACTCTGTGATACGGATAATAGCCTCTAACTGACGGACAGTGATGGGGATCGATGAACGCTCCGTGGAGTTCAGCTCGTTGATTAGAAGTTCCTTTCTAATGGTGACGAACTGGGAGGATAGTCTCTCTGCAGCCTGTACCGATAGTCTTGGAGCACACTTCCTTCTACAGTAGGTGATGTAACGCTTTAGTTTGTCAATGCTGATCTCCTCACCGTTGTTCTCCATCTCCTCCTGTTCCTGGGAGACACGTCCAGTGTGGATATTGATAACGTGGTTGGCAATAGAGATATCACGCTGCTCATCGTGATCATCCTTGACAATAAAAATCATATCGAAACGAGACAGGATTGTAGTCTGGAAGTCGATATTCTCACCTGGTGACTTCAAATCATCGTAACGACCGTAGATAGGGTTCGCTGCGGCCAGGACACTGGTTCTCGAATTTAGAACTGTGGTGATACCAGCCTTGGCAATCGAAATGGTCTGCTGCTCCATGGCTTCGTGGATAGCAACACGATCCTCATCTCTCATCTTGTCGAACTCATCGATACAGACCACACCACCATCAGCCAGCACCATGGCACCACCTTCTAGGTAGAAATCCCGTGTGACCGGGTCTCTCTGGACACTGGCAGTAAGACCAGCGGCGGAAGAACCCTTACCGGATGTGTACACGGAGATCGGGGATACCTTCTCCACGAACTTTAGGAGTTGGGACTTGGCGGTACCTGGGTCACCAAGCAACAGGACGTTAATATCACCTCTCAGCCTCATGCCATCTGGCAAAAGTTTCTTGGACCCACCCATTAGCAGGCACACAATAGCTTTCTTGATGTCCTCGTTACCAAAGATCGAGGGGGCGATCGATTTAGTGACTAGATCGTAGATGTTTGGGTTTCTGCTCAGCTGTAGGAACTCTTCCTCTTCTTCCTCTGAGAACATTGATAGCGAGTTGTAAAAGGTGCTTGTATCGATGTCCGTTTGTAGACCGAGGACCTTAATGTATGGGTTCCTGATAGCTACGCCACCGTCTCCCCTGCTGGAAGAGAAGTTCTTTTTGGAATTGTAGATGGAGTAGATACCGACGACGGTGACTCTGGCACCTGGGACGACCTTGTTAGTTAGGTATCTATCGCAGGACATTTGCAGGTTTCTGGGCATTTCACCAACAGGAACCAGCTCTGGGATCTCCTGCAGCTTAAGGAACTGCTGGTCGATGAATGTAGACGCCTCATGGATGATAAGATATGGGTCTGGACCACAGTTCTTTGTTGGGGTGTTGGCATCCATTGTACTGCTCTGTCCATTTTGCTCTAGCTGCTGAGACAAACATGTGTGTGGCAGAGATACCTGGGTTCCACTGATGGAGTTGAAATTGTTCACAGTGATAGATGTTGTGTGTCTACAGTTTCTGCACATTATGCGCAGGTACGTGGCACGCGACGACAGCACGGATGTGGAGATAATGATACCGGAGAGACGGACGATCTTGGAGACGTGCTCAGAGTCCAGGTCTCTCATGGCTATCTGACTGGCGTTTGAGTTGAGAATCAGCTGGAAAGATGGAATGAGGGCAGCAATGTCCTCGTCGGACGAGTTGCCGTTGGCGTTGTTGCTGGAACCATCCTCAGATCTGTTCAGGACGGTGATTCTCTTGGCCACCTGTGTAATAGCATTCTCAAACAGCGGGATGATATCGGATGGTTCATCAGCCAGTTTCTTGTACAAATCCTCATTGTACCCGATCAGATGCTCCATGTTCACTGTGAGAGAATAGTTCTTTACAAGTAGGGCATTTCTAAGCTGCTCTCTGTAAACGAACTGGGACTCAATTCTAAACTCCAGAATGAAATTTCTGAACGACTTGATGATCTCAGTGTTATCATCATCGTTGGCAGCAACACCTTGCAGAACAGGGGCACTGTACACTTCTGGTCTATCGAACGACATTGTGGTTGGTGTTATGAGTGATATATGCTTGGTGGCTGGGCCGTAGTCTTGTGGAGTGCGATATATCTACTTCGAGCTAACCTTTTTTTAAAGAATCTCTTTCAACGAAGGAAGAACCAAGTACTAACGAAGGAAGAACCAAGTACTAACGAAGGAAGAACCAAGTACTAACGAAGGAAGAACCAAGTACTAACGAAGGATAAAAGGATGTGAAATAATTAACCATTTTGGCCAAAACGGTAGCTTTCGCAAGAGTTTACTGAAAGTTCCACACCGACGCGACCCGCCCAACTCGAGCAGCCACGAAACTTTTTTTTTTTTTCAGTTCGGGTATTAATATTCCTAAAGCGGTAATTTAGAAATTTTGGAACGCGGCGCCCTTAAGGACGCTCTGATGATGCTGGAAAAGTTCAGCTGTTGGCTATTTGAGGTATGTGGCTGTGGTCTGTGTGTTTGAATCCAGTTGCTCTCATAGACAAGGATACATGTCTGGCAAGCGTGCAATGATTTTTTCTTTACTATTTAGTTGTGTACTATTGGGGGCCGTTCTCCCAGCCATCCAATGATTGCTATGGGCAAAGCTTCCACCCTTGTACTGGTGTAGCATGCGTGTAATCATTATGTAGGCGGATAGATGGGATTGACTGTAACCGCACAACTCTACGCAAATCAGTTCATTAATATGATAGTGAAACTTGAGCAATTCGGGGTAGGGCCCGAACAGAATGTTGAGAGTGGATACCGCGAGTATACCAAATGGGGGACGACACTCAACCTCAGAAGATCCATAAGGAAGAGGCGAAATGGGAATTGACCCTCAAGAATACAGTAAAGAAGTCATATCCTTGATTACATGGTTATCTTACACTACATGTTGACATTTGCAATTGCAATTGCATCTACTCACATGGTTCAATGGTGCAACGCCCTTCTCCAGATGAAGACGGAGACGCAAATGTTGCTTGTCGTCTCTCCACCTGTCCAGATGTATACTCTCTGGCACATTCTCTATCTAAACGGTGTGTTCGAAGAAAACATGTCCAAAACCCAACAGAGCAGCATTTCAATATCTGCTCTTTGAACAGCATTTCAATATCTGCTCTTTGAACAGCATTTCAATATCTGCTCTTCGAACAGCCGATTGCCGCCCCTCGGCGCTAACTGCACAACCGCCGACCACCTCTTCTTCAAACTGTATGTCTCTCCCCCCCCTCCCCCCCGTTAAAAAAAATGCGCTGTGCAGTCGATCACCACGCGCGCACCCGGG